>NNCF01128033.1:1352278-1411505 GCA_002313205.1 Laupala kohalensis
TATATATATATATATATCCTTTAATTGCTCACGTGTTCATCGTTTCGTCTTGTGGGTGCAAAAGCTACTAGAGGACCTTCAGGAGGAGGGTTATCAAACGGTGGCTGCAGTTCACCACTTTCCACTTGACTTCGTAATGCACATATGTATACATTTCGCATTTCCTTTTCTTGCATTGAAGTTTCACTAAGTTTTTCTAGCCATATTCTGCATAAGTTCGCATCTATTGAATAATATAGCGTTAACGCAGTTCTCATGAGAAGACAGTTCATAGTAAAACTAAATTATTTCCTCAAGAAATAAATGGAAAAAGGATATACAAACCTGTAATCGATTTTATACTTTGGATATGTGGTCGTATTAGAGCTAAATTATCTTTGAATGTTTCATCTAATTGGAAAGATTCTACCTCATTAGTTTGGGTCAGCATGTTTCCTTAAATCTCTTTCATTTAATTTCATTAGATTATGAATATATTATGATGAAGACGATTGAATAACTTTCTTCTTAAAAGCATTGGTCACTAGAGACGATGTGTCCTGGCAACTACCATAACAATACTTACAGATGCTTCCCTAAAAATAATAATGCTCAGTCATATTTTAATACAATTTTTGATACTTTTAATAATATAATTAAACCATAAGCACCACATTTTGTAGCGCAATTTTGGGGTAATAAATACCATATAATAAAAATTGTTTCACTGTGTTGCTCTCGACTTTAGTGCGCTCAATTACAATTTTATTTAACCTGGCACACTATATACCAGATTCAAACTAGAAAATTGACACGAGTTTACCCAGTGGTGTCATGGCGAATTTATCAGTGCCAAAATGCCGAATTTCCCATGCTCCCCAACAAAAGGCGGTAAATCGGTGTCCTCTCTCCCCCTTCACCAGAAAATGTAAAAAAAATGATGTGCTAACTTACATGTTTTGACGCCTTCTGAGGTCTACTTTCGGTGTTAGAATTTCACCATTTCTGTAATCTAAAAATATATATCTAAATTTCTGTAATCTAAAAATATATATCTAAATTTCTGTAATCTAAAAAATCTATATTCTGTGTTTTTCTAACCTAATATTTTTTTTCTGAATTGTGAATATTCATCACAAGTTATATCTGATATGACTCTCTCTGATATGACAGTTATATTTGATATGACTCCCTCTGATATAACAAGTTACACGTGAATGCTTTAAAATTATTGTAATTTGCTATCATTTTTCATAAAATTTTGTGCAGAATCCAAAAATAAATAATTTTTGCTTTTACTTCCACGGGAAAAATAATTTTCAATAAGAATTCTTCAGTGTGTGAAAAATTCCGGTTACCAAGCGAAAAGATGTTGGTGTGACTGAAAGGTGGTGTCAGTGAGCATCTCTAGGTCAGGACGTCTGGATTCGAGGAAGTGGTGTCAGAGTGAGGGAGCTAGCCAACCGCCTTCCGATATTTTACTTCTCTACTTTCGAGCGAACGAATGTGTTGTGGGAGAGGTGTTCCTCACTGCTGTATTTCTTCTCCGCGCTTCTTGAAACAGTCGGTACTGATAGTAAGGTAAAAAGTGAAAGTGGCGGAAAGAAGAAATAACGATATTAATAAAATTTCAATGATGAATAATACGCTTATAAAGAATACTCAGCAAAGAAGATAAAGTTTACTATGGTACACGCATTTATGACAATGACATTTCCCATAATTTTATGGAAGTTCCAAAAAAGCTACTGCGGTAGAGGAAAGCAGAAGAAGCAACGTTAGAACACTGATCAAAGGAAATAGTTATTTTTGTGAAACATGGATTGTTATAGCTTTCAATAAAATTAACTCAATCCTCACGAACAATTAAAATTCCACGAAATCCATCCAGATAATATTGTTTTGTGTCCATATTTTTAGCTAAATCATTACTTGACCACATTTTATTTGCAGATCCTCTAAAGGATTGCACCACTTTCATACTTGGAGAGTGTCAGTCCCCAACACGAAGAGGTGGGCACCACTTACCATCATCGGTACAGTCGTCTTTTAAAGTATTTGTGTTTCAAGTATCTTCCAGGTAAATTCTCCGAAACCGAGATATAATTTTTCGGTTACAATTGATGTTGAGTAGCACACCCAGTGGCGGCGATTCCAAGGGCGTGAGGGAGCAGTCGTCTCCCCCCCCCCCCCACTTTTTTAAGGAAAAATAAAAATTTCATTTAAAACCCCTAAAACTGGGAATTATAAAAAAGTATACTATCCTGGAAGTGGTAATCACCTAATTGTCTTTCTTTGACTTATTAAGTGGAAATGTGCAGAAAATATTCATGTGATTGGAACAGCGCTGCAGTCAGTGGTGGAGATTCGCACAGCAGCGTGCAGAAAATGCCATGAGGAAAGTACATGGCAGAGTTTCCATCACTGGCGGATCAGTTGAGTCTGACATCCCGACGCTCCTACCCGACAATTCTTTCTTCTGGAGGTCCATCAATTCATTTCGGACATCCAATGATACAGTTTCGAGTCGTTTTACAATTGAGAAAGATTTTATTTTGGAATGTGTTCAGTACTACCCCATTATTTACGTATTAACGAAGGTGCAACATGAGCTGATTTTGATTGAACTATATTTTAGATTTGCCTTGCCTGGTCCTGGCGTTAGCTGCAGTCGT
Source organism: Laupala kohalensis (assembly GCA_002313205.1). Classification (NCBI taxonomy): domain Eukaryota; kingdom Metazoa; phylum Arthropoda; class Insecta; order Orthoptera; family Trigonidiidae; genus Laupala; species Laupala kohalensis. The sequence continues at coordinate 1,354,933 of NNCF01128033.1, forward strand.
GAATGTGCTCTCTCTATTTTTCAGTTTAATCTTTCAAATTATTTTATTTTTTCGAGTTTTTGTGACTCAGTAGTTGTATTTAGATACTAACTTTAGTTGTAGTGTAAATTCTTTGCTTTGTGTGAGGTTTAAGTAAAAAAACACTAAAAACGTTTCCTAAGTTTGTCAAGCATAATGGACATAATATAATTCCATATTGTTTTCGTTCAAGCGCTTCATTCAAAGGTGTAATAAAGCTTACGTAAGTACAAACGGAATTATTAATTTAACTTATTGGTGGATTAAGATTATTTATTAAGGTGCATTTAGATTTAGGTGCATTTACTATTACATCATAATTAAACTTATAAAAAACGTACTCCATTGTTGCGTTGTTCAAGTTTCGTCGCCATACATAGAATTATTCCAATATTTTACCATTTGTTTCTTCATTTTTTCGTAGTAATTCATTACACTCTAAAATAATATCGCATTAGTTATTGTCGAATTAATCTATCTGCAGTAGTTCTAAATAATTATTTCTGTCATATTAGTTGTCGGTTTGTTTGTTTATTTATGTAATACTCATTACTTTTGTCGTTAAGTTGCTAACCACCTCACAATAATGGACACTATCGCATTCTTTAACATATTCAAAATTGATCTTCACAAGGCATACAATGACTTGGAACATTATATTGGCGCACGGAAGTGCGCTGGAAGAGGTCAATAAGAATACGATCGGCGGGCGGTTGGACTACAGTTAGGAATCCTCGCCGTCCTTCCAACTGCTATCACCCGGTTAGACCGAATACACACCCACAACCCCAACTCTTCACTGAAAATAGGTTCAGTGTGTTATATGACACACCCCAGTTTCCTCCCATACCTAATCCTCCTACTCGTTTCATCCCCTCTCGTCCAGTACCCAAACCTGCCCACAAACGACGTACTGATAAGTACAGCCGCCCAAATCACCTAAAGTAGTGCTACCCAGAGATGAAGCCAACACTTCCACGCGGAAATCTAACATGTTCATGTTAGCTGGTTCGCACGGTCACCACATGTCCTCCGTTCTACGTGGATCGCTCCCCAACCAGTTCTCAGTCTCCAGTGTTTTCAAGCCAAACGCTTGTTTGGCTGAAGGTATTCGAGAACTGGACACCTACACTAAGACACTCGGAGAGCGGGACACAGCAATCATCATAGCTGGCAGAATCATATTAACTTGGGAGGTCATTTTAACGCTTCTGAACATCTACAAAAACTAAAAACAGCCTCTCAGCACACAAACATAGTACTCTCTAGTCTGCCTCCACGCTTCAACGTTCCACAAATAAACCACGAAATTGACCTGGCAAACTTCTCCCTAAAACTACCTGGCAGAAACAAGTATTCTTTATTTGTAACCACACTTGACTGCCAAGGACTTTACCCAGCACGGTTTTCACCTAAGACCGGCTGGAAAACATCACGTCGGTTCTCTTCTAGCTTCACATCTGACCTCACATTTTCCTCCTGCCCCTTCACCCACTCCTACACCTCCTCTTCTACCTTCCTCTGCTCCTACCTCATCACCTCCTCCCACTCCCTCTGCTCCTACCCCATCATCACCTCCCCCATCTCTTCTGCCATCCCAACAACAATTTCTTCCACTTCTTGATCTTTTGCCTCCTCCTTCCTCCTCCTTTTGCCTCCGCCTTCAGCTATTCCTACATCCACATCTTCCGCCTCCATACAGTTGGAACATGCGGTCAGGGTACGATGTAGTACTCGAAGGTGATAATTGCCAGTTATGGTGCGTGTTACAACGTACCCATTCGCCGGCAGTCATGCTGCTAAAAAAATTTCTTCCCAGACAAGACACCTTGGTTGCGGTGCGGCTACTAAATTTTACTTACACGCTTGTAAATTCTAAACTACTCGTCCAAATTTTATGATTTAAAGACATTTTTACTTTCTCATATACGTAATGTATAGAAAGTTCTGTAATCGTGAAAAATTTCGAAAGCGAGAATTAGACAGAAATATCCGTGTTGGTAACATCCGTCCGTCTGTGTACAGCGATTCTGAGTAAGCGGATAAACCAATTTAATTCGCATTTACGGTAGAATTTACTTGTTGTCGATGCAAGTGCTCTAATTTTTTTTACTTTAAAACTAAGGGTACTTTACATGAAGGTCAAAGTACTCTTTTGAGTGTTTCTCGAAAACGGCTCCAATAATTTTGCTTAAATATTCTGTACGTAAAGTACAATGAGTATGCATTACATCCGCATTAGCGGTATTTCGCTAGTAAGTTTGGTATAGACGCAATAAAATAATTTGGACCATAGACCAAACATACAACATTTGGACCATAGGAGAACAGGGCGAGCCATGGCGTAGTGCCTAGCGTACTCGCCTTCTACCTTCCCTTTTGACGCGGGTTCAAACCCTGTCCGATCCACGTAGAATTCGTGGTGGTTGACGAAGTGGTGTTAGCGGGGTTCTTCTGCTTCCGCACCACAACATTCACTCATCATCATTCGCCTAATTCGCACTCTGAACAACAACCAGAACACAGAGGAGACTCAACGCGGTGTCCCCGAAGCAGAAAATGCTGTTAGAAATCCTCTACTCCAAAAGCAATTCTGATACGAGACATTGCAGACGTAGAATACACTTTTCGTAAACTGAAATGAAATATATGATAATGATAAATTTCATATAGCAGCAAACGCACTGGAGACACGAAAATACATCAGTTTCTGTCAACAACGAAATTACATTTACATAACACTTTTACGATATTTATGAGACAGATATGTGCTATATGTTTTGAACTAATAGTCTGATTATGTATTATACTTTCAAATTTCAAACAAAGGACAGTAATATGTTTATCTAGAGATTTTAAGGATGAATAGAGCACAGGAAGACGACCAAAATATAGATGACCATGTCAGAAATGACACTTTCACTATAGAGTTTTTCTCCCTCTATGCTGCAGACGGAGAAACGTCTATGAGAAAGTATGTGCAATGCTTTTGCACCACTAGTTTCTCTTCGTTAAATGCACAAACAAAAAACCCATTAAAATTAATGATGGTTGTTTTTTTTCATTTTTAAATTACTCTCTCAAAGTGAAGTACTTTAACACCTCTATTTTTAATAACATTTTTTCGATAATTTAGGTTAACCATTGTAGATAGACATCCTGTCGCGGACTATTTGTAGAACTCGTTGAGGTGAAGTATATTGTCGTTCATAGTTGTCGTCTATCTCTAACCGTTTAGACAGCGTAAGCGAATACTCGTATGTCTCTCCGAAAATGTATTTCCCCCCCGATTTCATCGACATTCATTGTTATTACTATAAATTATAATTATTTTGTGCATATTTTTCAACATATAATTTCATGTAATTATTCCATATTAATAATCTAGCTTTCAACAGAAAAATATTACTGAATAACGCGTTTACAATTACATCCAACGTCTGAATAAAATGGCATGATCTCGAGGGCATGGCAGTTTGGTGCTTCCCGTTCAGAAAGTGACGTCACATCCGTGCGTCAAGTCTCTTCCCGATCGGGTTGGGAGTTCCAGAATAGTCCTGAAGGTGCTCGAAGGATTTTTTCCATTTAATTGCATCTTATACATCCCTATTCCTTAGCTTTTTGCTTATTACCAGGGTTCTCCCTCAGGTACTTTGATCTCTCATCGTGTGTACAGCATATTAAAATGAATGTTCCTTCTTCTACAGGTTTTTTCCATCTAATAACTTTTATTCATTTCTTTCTTCTTCTTCTTCACATTTCTTACACTTAATAACTTACATGCATATTCCTCCATTATTGTGTATGTAGTCTCGTCTCATATGTAACCTACCCAATTGTCCAGTGTTTAGTTTCCTGTTCTTATCACAAATCTACCATCCTCTTTCGAAACTATTTATTTTACAGTCATGTAATACGTAGTCCACCGATTCTTTTTCCTTTTTGCAAATACATAGAGCACTGTTCTTCAGTGTCGTTTTCGTTAAATAGACATTAATGTCGCCGTGTCCTGTCAAAATCTGTATTAAGAGGTGCACTAGGCCTACACCATTTTTTATTCTTTTCTACAAATTTTACTTCGTTACCAATTTACATAGTCCACGTCCCTCCTTTGCAACGTCCCATCGTATTTACCAACACATCAGCAGCTAGTCTGTTATTTGTTTCCTTAATGTTTTGATTCTCTATTTTTAATCCATTTAGTACTATAGTCTCACCTTTTTGCACCTTGTATCTTAGCGCTAGTTTGTAGTTCTAAGTCTATTGGCATAAGTCCCAACAGTACCTGGGGAGCCTTTGTTGAGATGCTCCTATAACCACTATTCCAATGTCCTATACATAGTCGTTATGGGCTACTTAGACTTGGACATTGGACATGACTTGATTCTTTTCCACCATTCACTTGCACAATTACTTATTATCGGCAATAGTATACCCATATACAAGTATCGCAATTCTCTTTCCCCAATTGCATACTTGTCTATTTCCCACTTGAAAGAGATTATATTACACTTTCTTCACTTTTTTAATATGAACTCTATATATTCTGTGAATGTGAACCTCTCATCAAGTATTATACCTAGGTATTTCATATGTTTGGCTATTGTTAGCCACCAGTCCCCAACCTTCACAATTGCGTTCCTAGTTCAGTTGTATCGTATTCAAAAACCATTCTTTTTGTCTTTGTCCGTGAAAGTGTTAGTTTTATATGCGCCGTTTCTTCTATGAATCTTCTCAGGAGTGTCGCTCCTTTCTGTTCTATATCCCTCCTACTATTCCCATACACAGATAACATATCATCGTACGCTACAATTTCTTCCCTTTCCGTGTCCAATCAATCATTATTTCATTCAGCAATACATTCCATTACACTGGACCAGTTAAACTTCCTTGGGACACCCTCTGTTCATTTTTGTATTATCTTTTCATTCCCTAATTCTATACCAGAAAGCGATTTTTAAAATAAGATCGTTTTAATTCTATCCGTTAAATCCATCATCTCCAAACAATCAATTAATTCCCCCCAGTCCACACTGTCGAATGCACTTTCAAAATCAACCGAAATGAGAAGTACTTTGTTGTTCGTTCCTTAATTCTTCTTCCCACCTCCATAATTGCATCTTCCGTTCCCTGCCCCTTGTAAAACCATACTGCCATCTACTGAAATTATTCTCATTTCGCTCATTCACTACTGCGTCAGCAATAAATCCATTTAATAACTCTACTATAACAGGCAGCAAAGAAATAGGTCGGTAAGATTTGGAGTTGGTTGTATCCCTTTCATGAACATTTTTAACGGACCCACTTTCCATGTCTTAGGGGAATATCCATGTGTAACAAGCATTAAATATCCGTTATTTCCTTTACATATCTCCTGATTGTATCTCTCGTTGCTAATGTCAAACCCGGCACTCCTATTTCGTTTGAGCTTTCTTCATTCTTTCATGTGTCTTTTTCTATTACAAGCTCGATTAATGATGTTTCCTCCTCATAACTTACTGGTTGTAATCCTTTCTTTTCAACGTTAGTAAGTCTTCTAACAGTGCCGATCCTGTATCTGTCCTTCTCTTTGTCATTTTTCCTTTATCCGCTACGTTGTTCCAAACCATCTTCGTTTCCACTTTCTCTCCCTATCACGTAGGGTAAACCTCAAACATTTTTCTCCAAGCTTTCTTCCACGAACGCCCACCAACTTTCTAATATCTTTTCCCGTATCTTACTTCTACGCTCTTTCCGTGTCTTCCCGTATCTTACATTTCTCTCCATTTCTGCTCCGCATTTTGTGCTCTGTTCTTTTCGCCGTAAATAATTTAATTTTCTTTTTATCCGCATTAGCTCATCATCCCACCAACAATGCCCAATTCTGTATCCATATCCTTTTTTCATACAATATCTTGCAGTTGTCCGTAATATATGCAGTTACAATTCATCAATACCCCGTCTATGTCCTCCCTTCCTATTGCTTGATATTCCCCATTGTTTACATGATCCCTTAAGTACCTCTCCCAATTTACTTTACGATAAGATAATTTTATTCCCGTTGATTCCTGTCGTGCATTGTTTTCTTCCGTCATTTCCAACTGGAAACTTATCAATTTATGATCACTCTCTACACGCCGCTTTACCTGCCAGTCTCTGATTCAGTCTTTTCCTTATTACACATCGTTAAATCTATTATTGATCAATCATTTTTAATTTTGAAGGTATGTTTGCCGTATATATTGCAATCTTCCACATACGGCGAGACATATCAATGTTTTCTATATATGGCGAGGCATATCAAAGCTCGGGGGCTTTTGGCTGGCATTAAGAAAGTTGTGGATTGTTGTGGGTGCATTACTAGCCCAGTGTCTCTCCCATTCCGTTCGGATTTGGTAGTTGCTCTCATTTAGACAAGCAGCTATTTGGATAGTTGGTTTACGTGATTTCAGTCTATTGAGCGAGACTGTTGGGATATAGTTATGTATAGGGAGATTGATATTACGGGAAATCTTCCAGTAGGGTTCTGTCTTCTTAGATTAGGAGGAATGTAGCTCAGGGTAGGAAGCCAGTAGGTCGGAGTCGACCTAATGCATCCAGTTTTAGTGCGTAGTTTTATTTAATTGGGCATCAACCAGGTGGACGTGACGGCTGTTCAACCACACTGCAGCCCCATATTCCGCTGCGCTATACACAAGTCCCAGAGCTGAAGAACGAAGTACACGAAGTAGTTGCCCCCCACGTTGTACCGCACAGCTTCAGCAAGATCATGTTTCTGGTGCTTTAGCAGATGTATTTTCCAGGTGAGCTCTATAAGTTTGGGTACCGTCCAGGGTTATACCCAGATATATTGGTGTCTTATTATAGTTCAAAAGGGAATGGTTGAAATAGATCTTAAGTTTGCGATCAGCCATTCTATTACATAAATGGAAGCTGGAGCATTCCGTCTTCTTTGTACACGGGGTCAGTCTCCACTTCTTAGACGGTGGTGTTCGCAAAGTACGCGTAAGTTAGTATTTCCTGCGATTTCTCAAAGGATGCACGTTGAGTAGCAATAGCCAGATCATCAGCATAAGCAAATTTATGTGAGGTAGTGGGTGGCAGGTCTGCAGTGTACAAATTAAATAGCATTGGTGCAAGGACTGATCCCTGCAGTAAGCCATCTTTTAATTTCTTCGTTTTTCATCTTTTATATCACCGTCGGTTATAACTATTGATCTATTAAACATCAAGTTGTTAATAAGTTGGTAGAGGCGCTTATTAGGGAAGATTTTCATAAATTTGCACATTAATCCTTCCCTCCAAACTGTATCGTAAGCTGCCGTGAGATCAATAAATACCACAGCGGTCTTGAGGCATTCCTGAAAGCCGGCCTCTATATATGTTGTCACACTAAGCACCTGATCGACACAGCTTCTTCCAGATCTGAATCCTGCTTGTTCAACAGATTATCTGCATTATTTTAATTAATTCTGGGTGGATTCCATCGAAACCTAGAGCTTTTCCTGCCTAGCCCGATTATCCTGTGGGTCTCCTAGTTATATATGCACATGACTATTATTTGCTTAAAAAATGTGCAGATACAAATTAAAAAACTTATGGTTTCGTGATGCGTTTTTTTAGTATAATCAATTAACGTATGTGTTTTGGGAAATGTATTTAAGTTGGCAGACTGGCACAAGGTAGGTGCACATCCCATGTCGCAAATAATACTGATAATTGTAATTTGAAAATGAGATGGTTAATACCCCACAAGAAAGCTGTGAAATGCAAAAACAACACATTGCTGTTGATGTCTTGCAGATACCCAGGCTTGGAGACTTGCTGTGATGAAGTCCCAAAGAACATTGGGGATGAAAACTGCAAGTTAGCTAGCTGGGGTGAAACCCGAAATGGTAAGTTAAATAAGTAATTAATTATATTAAAATAAAAAACAAATTAATAATAAATTGTAACATCATCAAGAGTTAATAAGTTTGCAATTTGCTAAACATTTGCACAAATAATAATGATTATTTAAAATAAAATTTTATTTATTTTGAGTAATTACTTCAATAGGAGATTTCTAAATATTTATTTATTTATATTTTCTGGTCTTCAATAGATCACTTGTCATTTTTATATAAAGGATTCTTTTAGCTCAATGGTTCTTCATTCTCTCATTTCCTGTTAACTCAATGGTTCTTCCTTCTCTTAGCTCTTTACTTTCTTTCTTGGTCTGATATCACCCTTCTCATTGTCTGTTTGTTATCTTGGTTTCTAGTCTTTTAGTCTTTGAACCCCTTGATTTTGTCAGTTTTGTTCTTTAAATCCTCTATTGTAATTTGTAGTTCCCTTGTATCGTCCTTGCTTCTGTAATCCATCTAATACTGCTCTGGCTGTTCCATATTATTGTATTATTCTCCTGATGATTGTCTTCTATTGTTCTGATTAGATGTCCAAGGAATGAGATGTGTTTTTTCCCGATTGTGCTCCTGATTGGCTCCATTTCCCTGTAGACTGTTTTGTTGGAAGCTAGTCTCCAGTGTCTGTTTATTTGATAATTTTTGTTTGTCTGTGATCTGTCTTTGTCTATTACTCTTTCAATCTTTAGTATTCTGTCTATTTCCGTAGTGTTAGTTGTTTTAAAAATGGTTTCACTAGCATATGTTTTTACTGGTTGTGAACTGTATTGTAGTGTTTTAATTGAGAGACATTTTTTGTTATATGTGTTCTTAGTGACATATTGTGCTTTGGTTAATTTGTACAAAAAGCAGAAATACAGCAGAATTACATGCTTGTAATTACAGCATAAAAACAATCTTTTACGTCTTAGTTCTTATTTATTTTGTATCAAAAACTATACTTCAATAATTACAAAATATACAAACCACCAAATGTAAATTGTTACAATCAAAGAAAAGAAATTAAATTTGTAATTCTTTTTATACCTGAGAACAAGAAGTTAAAAATTTTTACAACTCCCTTGCAGAGCTTACCTACATAAAATGTTCCACAATTATAAAGTCATAAGGATTTAAAGTCATCAGGTCACATGCCACAATCATCCAGACACTGATAAGAATTTTAATATGAGTACAGAACACAACAACAATAAGAGAATCCTAGAATATTTATTATATTTGTACACATTCAATAACAGATTCCACGTATTGTACATATATATATAAAATATAAAAAGTAATTATGATTGACATGAATAATAAACAACTCATAAAACAATCTGTTCTACACACTGACACAATTATGACATAACCTCATATTATACTGCTATACCGCGGTCGAGCCCTAATGGACATTTGTGCTTCTGCATCTTTCTTCAACTGACGTAACTTAGCTTTTAGGGGTTCTATGTTGGTACCAAGCCATTCATCTACTGTTGAACTATACAGAACTTCTTCCATATTTATCCTCAAGTAACTTTCGAGAGAAGACAACTCAAACATCAAACTGAAAAATAATATCACAAAGACTATACTACTTGAAAGGAAAATTCATGAAAGGGAAGTGCTTAGTAAAAAATAAAGGGTTCTTGGGAAAATGGGAAATGTAAAAAATTACATATTTTAAGATTTGTTTTTGTTTTTTTAAACCTTGGAGCAGCGGATTTTTTATTGTTTGGATTTAGTAAGGAGAGGGAGGATAGTCATTTTGCAATTGTAGTTTGAAAATATTTATACACTGTAATGTAAACCTTGGATGCAACTTAATTCCTTGATCCTGAAATAAGGTAAATGGGACATTCCCTCTTCTTCCTATGAACCTTGAAATGTGCCACTGAGTCACTCAGAGAGCAATTCCCGGCAGGGCCAGAGAAAAAATCTGTAGCGTTTCACTTCAATTTCCCAGTTGACTACTGAAATTTTTGTGACTATTAAAAAGCGAGCCCTCCTTCTTCTAACCACCACCTACTATTCCTGTTATCACTAACTCTCACTACTACTAACAACTCCTACCCCCCCACCCCACCACCACCACCACCACCAGTGGGCCAAGTTGTTGGTTAACCCAGCTAACCAACCCACTTATTAACAATAGCCCTACCACCCAACTCCTACCTTCTGTCGCCCCATGTAGATACTCTTCAATAGCGAGCTTCAATTCCCATTCACAAATAATATAATAAATTTTTTTTAAAAATATACACAATCACATTTTTAAGTTTACCAGACAAGTTGACACAAAAAAATTGAAATTCAACACCTGACTCATCATCAAAACTGAATTCCCAAAATGATTATAAAATATTTCTGAAATCGCTTAGTTAAAAGTAACAAATAAAAAAATTGGTAGATCAGAATACTACTCTCCCCAGATACATAATAGTCATTATAGTTCTTAATCCATGAAAAAGGAATACTTACTCAGAGAAGGCAGGAATTAAATTTTCTATCTGCATAGGATTTGTTAAACCATGTTGTATTTGCCAAGGGTTTAACCATGTTTCCACCCTGTAAGCATGGTATCAAATGAAACTTGCACAGCAGATAGCACCACATTAAATTAATTAATAAATCTAAACCACCAATTTTGTAAGAAGTTTCAGCATTCACTTTTAAAGAATATTAATTTTATGTTCAGCATCAGAGAATTTGAAATAAACAGTGTTCTTAATTTCATCTCATGGGTAAATGATCAAAAACATCCCCAAATTTCAAATGTTTGAGTTTTTAATGCATTGATTTATTAATTTAAAAAATATATTATTTCTATAACATGAGTGGAAAATAAAGATATTTAGGAAAGAAACATAAATTTCCCCCATAAAAAGAATAATTTCTTGTATAATTAAAAAACTTGAAACTGAAATTGAACTAACAATGATCCTTTCAACAAGAGCAGGTCGAAAGTGGTTCTGATTTTTTTAATACCAAAGCATAGTAACTAATAGTATACCCCACCAAAATATTGGAGATGACACATTTGAAGGTACTAAAAAAATTGAGAATTTGACCAATCTCTCTTAAGTTTTTGACAACCATTAGCAACATCGGACAATTACATAAGAGATCTGCTTGGTCCCTAGAAACGGTAAAAGTTCCAGTGACATCACAATGTATCTAAAAGAAAGGTGAGGAAAACTCTCACCTTTCTAAACCGATATTACTAATAGTTTTCTATATTATTTATAGAAACTATAGTGATAATGCATTCACAATTTTGATTAGTTTCTGTTTCTTAGAATATTTTATAGTACAATTGGAAATTATTATTGTTAATAATATTGTTATTAACTATCTCAAATGTTGAGCTATTTAATAGTTATGATTTACTGGCAACATTTGCAGAATAATTTCAAGATTTTAGAATAATAGAACGATAATAGATTTTAGAATTGGTTAATTAAATTTTCTTTTGTATTCAATTATATATAAATTTATTGATATATTTAATATATTATAACAAGCCCCTAACAATTTGTATTCTATTTTAATGAGGGCCATGCCCTGATTTTGCCTTGGGGTGCAGAAATGATAAATCTGTCACTGTCTTAGGATTCTTGATCTTAATGGGATGGTCCCTTGCTTGATTCCGGAGAGTTAATGGTTTATTGACAGTTTGTAACTGCCCTTAGACAATACATTAGTTATTGATAAGAAATATTTTAGATTATTACATGAAACAGTGTTTTATATTAAGATAAAAACCTTAACATTTCCAATAGTATTATACATCCACACACTGATAAATAGCAAGATCTATTGAAATTATTTTAATTTTTCTCTTGTAGAAGGGAGTCTGCAGTTTTGAATAGTTCTTGGGCAAGAAGTTGGAAAGTGTTGATAACATTTTATTCTCTAGTATTGACGATTTAAAACTTTATACAGGCGTGGAAAAGAGATAGTGATGCAGGCTTTCACGGCTTAATACCCCCAAAACAATTTTTAAATGTGGAAAAGAGAAATTGAGCATTGTCAGACTACTGTAGATAAAGCCGAAAAATATAATGTTGATGATAAACTTCTAGTTTATACGTATCCTGCATGTTAAACTTACAAAAAAATGGTATGGACATATGCACCATCTTGATACAGAATACCAGATTAGAGCATATTTTATTCATTTCTTTTCTTATACATTAAATTACAGGTGTGTTGGTTAAGTTAACAAAGATTTTAACAGACATGACGGGATTCCAAAAATGACAGAAGTTAGTGAGCAAGCACTGCCTCTGAATCTACCAACTAAATGTAGCAGGAATCTCAAAATCTAAAATTGAAATTCTTGCTAAAATATTATCTGATTTAAAAATAAATATAGTAGCAATCAAAGAAATGCATGTTTTCCACTCAATAGACTGCCTGTTAACTCCAGGAATTGAACTAGTTGCATACATAACCCATAAAAAATTTGGCCTCATAACTTATGTTCACCCACACCTTGCAAATCAAACTGTCAAGGTAGATGAAGATGAGTTTAGTGTTGCTCGGTATAAGGATAAACTGTCTAACTATAGTGAATGCTTACAAACCGCCTAGCAGCAATTCGAATGTTCCTGTCCTAAAGTAGCACTCTCATCTTGTAGTTTACATAGGCAATATCAACTCACACCATACCAAATGGGGTTATCCGACTCACAATGGAATTGGGGAAGCTCTTTTTAACTGGACTAGTGTGCATGTAGCTTATGATGCAAAACAACCTAGGGACTCAAGGGGTTAACCTAGCTGAAACTTCTCTTCACAGACATCCTACAGAAAAGAAAAATTTCCAAGGAATGGAAGCAATAGACCTAAAGCCGGGGAAAACACCTGACTCCCCACATAGTTTTAGACCTATTTCACTTCTTTGTACTGCATATAAACTTTTTGAGATGGTTCTTCTGAACCGTATTCAACCTAAAATAGAAGCAGCACTTCCAAAAGAACAAGCAGGTTTTTGGACTGGAAGAAACTGTGATGAACAAGTTCTGACTCTTACCATCTACATAGAGGCAGGATATGAGAGAAAGATGAAAACAAGTGCTGTGTTCTTAGATTTGAGTTCTGTTTATGACACTGTTTGAAAGTGTGGCCCATTCATTATTGAAGGCTGCTCGAATCTTCAAATACAAAGCATTCCTCCACCTGACTGACGACATTATCTCTAATAGAAGATACAAGGTAATGCTGAATGGTGACGAAAGCCACGCAAGAATTCTTCAAAATGGTCTTCCCCAGGGATCGGTGCTAACTCTGGTACTTTTCAACCTGTATAATGCAGATATCCCAACACTGCTTTGCAAAAGTTCATCTATGCCAATGACATTACCCTCACAATTCAAGATAAATAATTTCTAACCCTGGAAAAAAAACTGAATGAAGATCTTGAGACACTCTGCAAGTACGTTTCATATTGGTATCTTCAACCCTCAAAACACCATATCACCTGTATTCCATCTAAATAATCATGCTGGTGGTATGTCACTGAGACTGAACACATGCGGACAAAGAATTTCCTGCTCTGGAACTCCAAAATATTTGGGAATAAAGTTAGACAGATCGCTCACGCTTAAATATCACTTAAGTGACATCCAGGACAAACTATGTACCCGCAACTATATCTTATCAAAACTAGCATCAACCTCTTGGTGGTGTGATGCAAATATGCAGTGAATAAGTGCTCTTTCTCTCTTGTACAAAACAGACCTCATGAGACCCACACCATTACCATGGCTTCCTGTACTATCACATATTGCTCTCCCCGACCTATGGCCACAAGAACTTGCACGAAAATTATGGAGGTGCATTGATGAAAATCCTCTTCTCCCTATCAATGAAGATCTGAACAACATACCCCAAAAAAGATTGAAATCTAGGAAACCACCATGCATGAGAGGGAAAGCAAAATTCAACATCAAAGAAATGTGAATAGCATGATAAAGTGCCTCCACGATTAATGGTAATTTTACCCATAACCCTAACATGAAGCCCCAAGGGTTTGACTGCTGCAAAAAAACTTGGGTGACTCTCAACAGACTTAGGACTGACCACGGAAAGACAAAAGAGACCATGCATAAGTGGGGTCTGGCCACAGATCCATTTTGCGAGTGTGGAGCTGTGCAAACGATCCATCACATCGTGAAAGAATGCCAAGCTCACTGATACAATGGCAGTGTTGTGAACTTTTTTACAAGTGTTAACAAGTGTTAACGCTGATCTGGATTAGTGAACTAAATATCAATAGCTGACGTCTCTGCTGTTCCTGTGGGTTCATTTATTCTATATTTTATAGCATAAATGATTTTGTTTTCTAAATATGTACTTATTATCTGTATATTTTTATTGTATAAGTTTTGTGTATTATTTGAACAAGATTTTGGGTCAAAGTATCTTGTCAACTCATACAAAATATATATGTCCTACAGGATCAACTCCATTTGTTCAAAAAATATTTTTTTATAAATAATTCTAAACAAACAAAATCAAGTTGAAGTAATTACAGAAACAGAAATAAAAAGAGTCTTGTATACTCACTGATCACTCTCCACAATACTTCGAAACTTCACCCGCAAGTTAGCAAACCACTCAATTCCTGCATATACTTTCCATCCAGGAAAATTCAATTGTTGAGGTACTTGTTGAGGTCTATGGATATTTAAATAATGAATCAATAATAGTATTATTATTAATGAAAATAAAAATAATAATTAAAAGAACTTTGTAATAAAACATTCTGGAAACATTTTAGCTGTGGACAGACAAATTTCCTAATTAGATTTTTCTGGAAGGTACTTTAAAGTTCAACAGGTAGGATTTATAATTTTGCTTATTCTTTTTTTAGACATGTAATACCATTTACAGGCCAGCCCAGTTTTCAGTGATTTTTCTTCATTTTGTCAAAACTGATCCCACTAATGATAAATATTATATTAAAACTTGTCATAAATAATAAACAGAATCTAAGGAACATACCTCGGAAATGGGTTAAGATTGAGAGGACTATCCTGAAAGCCTAAAGATTTAGCAACTGCAGTAGTTTGTTCACTACTGAGGTTTCCAGTAATCCACATTTTCAGGCACAATGCCAGACTAGGCAATGCAGCAGACAATAATTCACAGAGGGTTGCATAATGATCATACCTAAAATTGCAAGAACAAACCATTTAGTAATTATATAGTAATTAAAAAATAAAATGTATATGAAAATGATGAACTACCTGGACCAACCAGTAAATGCAATTCCCCTAAATCTATTAAATTTGTTGACTTCTCTGCCTAGTAATAAAAGCCATTGTTCATGGTTACTTAGGTGATGTTGTATAATAGGTAAAATTTGGCAGCTTCCGGTTGCTCCTTTGAAAGCAGATGCAATCCAAATGTTGTTGAAAACACATGAATACCTCTCCCATAAATCTACAGGATAGAAACCACAGTCTTCAAAACAGTCCAAAAAGGGTCAGCAATTTGAAGCACATGCACAATCAACAAAGCTTCTATCAAAATGGTCAAAAGACCATCAAATTTATACCACATTTAGATTTAATTTGCAACAAATAATAATTTAACAATATACTCTTAATTTAATAGGAGAGAAAGTTATCTGCAATTATAATAAAAACTAGCTGTTAATGAGTTCTAAGAAGGAAATTTATTCCAACTGAGAAAAACTGTATTGTGTACTTGGCCTATGATATGTGTAGCCTATGTTAATACTGACAAGCCCTAAAGTCTCAATGAAAAAAAACTATGTTACCTAAGAAGGATTGAAACATATAAACTATTTATTTACTTATTTATTTATTACATAGTTAATTTTTTAAGCTGTGAGGTTCACATTTTTATGAAAAGGATGTTTGGGAACAGTACATTATAAATTATGCTAAAAATTTGCCAGCATAAAACTAATACTTTGGAATAGGTGAAGAACATCCCAACACAAAGCCACACTTGAATACATCAAACAACAGATAGGATCGATGCAATCACTAGGTATTAAGAAGTGAAGTCACATGCTTCTTGTAAAAGTATTTAATATAATCAACAATCTTACAATTATTGCTAAATATTTTAAAGATATTTTATTTATAAGTATGATTGAAAATGATCAAACAAAGATACTGAATAAAAGATAATGAGTGCACAGAAATTCAAAACAGTCAGAATTCATTCACATCACATTGGTCAAAGTCGCATTCAGAGCCAGAATTTGTTCTCATTAGATATATTCCCACCCTGAGCAATAAGCTCAAGAATTCCATGAATAGTGTTAGAACAATTAATAATCATTGAGGAAGCAATGTGACATGATAACATTGCAAGTGGTAGTCAAGTGAATCTTGCAAAGTAAAATAAATTGGAACCATCTTACAACATAAATTACTTTGGAATTCACAATGGAGTCACTACAATAAATTATTGAAATAATTCATCGGCCACATACTTAACTTACTTTTTTAAACACAAAATAGTTTCAGAAGCTGTTTCTTCCATCCTCAGTTTCTGCCAACTGCTTATCTAATGATCCTCTAGTGGTGAGCTGGTGGATATATTTTGAAATAAAATTATTTTCAAACGGAACTTCAAAATTTAACAATCTGTTCTTGAATAGATGAATGAACAGTCATTCCCAAACCAACAGTTCAAAATGCCCACCAATGTTTTCCATCAATCTTAGGATTTCATCATTTTCATGTTTTTTGTCCCACAAATGTGCTGCTATTGTTGACTTTTCAATTTGTCCAGATTTGATGTGGCAAAAATGTGTTTTTTTCATTCCTACATTTTGTTATGTTTGTCCAATATAAATTTTGTCATAATCCTTGCAATTAATTTTGTAAATTCCTGATCTGTTAAGAGTACTTTAACTTCATAATTAGCCCAGGATGATAAGTAAATTCTTGGTAAACTGTTTCCTTTTTCGGCCTTTTTAATGTGGTTACATTTTGTGCCATTTTTTGTTTCTCAAATTTTGATTATTTTTATCTACCGAAGTTTTTGTAAATCCATTAGATTTGTCATTTTCAACAATTAAATCATATCCCAAATTGAATTCTTTATCTTTGGGATATTTACACGTTTGAGAACAAGGCTATTTATTATGGCATGTTTGTGCTGCACTGTATTAAAACTAAATTCTTATATGTTATTATCAGAGTGGGTCTCTTTTCTAAATATTCCAAATTCAAATCTTTTGCCACAATTAAAATGTTTACAGTTAAAAAAGGAAAAAAAATTGTTGGTTTCAATTTTCAATACAAATTCACCTACTCGAGAACAGTTTGTCAAATTTTGCAGTTCAGTTTGAAAATAAGTGGATTCATCCACCTGCTTGCCATCAGAGGATTGTTTGATCAGTAGTTGATAGTTCCTGAAACTAATTTATATTTTAAAAAAAAGTGAAGTGTGTGGCTAACAAATTATTACACTAGATTTGAAGGTGTAGGACTATATTTAAAAATTTTGAAATTTGTGGGAAGTTTTGTTCGGACAAACTTGGGGAACTACCTATAGAGTGGGAAAAATTTGTATGAAGTTGAAAAAGAAATTCAAAAGTTTGAAATTTAAAATTGGTTACAATGATATTAATGCAGTTACTAAATTGTTGGATGAAACAAAGAATGTGACAAATTTATCCAGCCACGTTTAATAAGGATGAAATGCAGTTCATTATAAGACTGAGATAACAATACTGAGATCTATATACAAGAGTAATGAAAAACATGGACATCTAAATATATAAATTGTTTAATAATGTTATTTTTATAATAACCTGGAGACAACTGGAAACTATGCATTGACTGGTAATGCCACACCATAGGCTCCACATATAAACCTAAATTATACTCTGAAAAAATAACACAGTACAAAAAATATATAATCTAACATGACAAACTATTAAAATAATTATTCTCAAATTGCAAACACACACACTAAAAAAGGAATAAACCTTTTAAGATATTCAAATCAATTCCTCTTAACATATCATCCCACATCATAACCCGAAGAGTGGGATATGTTTCTTTAATAAATTGAAGGATTGCCATTATATGTTCCAAGAACAACTCAGCTCTTCCATGTTTGCAGGTCTCTAAACGTTTTATACACGTGGTACACATTCCCATGTGCCATACCTACAAAGAAACACAAAAGTTAGTCAGTTTTATTAGTCCTTACACATACACACACAAAAAGAGGAGGCAAACACAACAAAAATTAACCATAATTAGAGGAATTTCTTTTTGTCAAAACCTATCATGATTAACCAATTGAAATCCATTCCACTATCACAAGGAGACACAAGAGGTCTAAAACAAAAAGATAATGAGACATTTGAAGTAATAGAAACTTATTCAATGCCAAGTGTCCCATCACATGGAATATCACAATCCTGTTAGATTAGTAAGTGAAGATGAGGACCATGTTCACCCAGATAAATAATTGCGAGTTTAGAGGCATAATTTTAGTGGGAACACCAGAGCATAATACAAAGTTAATTGTTAGTCAGATGTTTTAGACACGGATTGGGTTGAAAAAGAAGCACTTCAATATGAGATTTTTTCAAGCTTTATAGTCGCTGCTGGGACAGTAAATTGATCTCATGAGGGTGAGGATAAGAAAGAACACATGAATCCATTATGAACTATTTCACAAAGACATTATCTACATTCAAAACATGCAATTTGAAAATGGAAGAGGGAGAGATATTAATCACTCTAATCCATTTTCTCAAAACTCACAAAATTGTATTAGAGCCATGAATGTGACAAAGTTAGAACAATTGTCAAACAAAATTTTGATGAAATGAAATTTACATGTAACTAGAGTAAAAAAGAACAGGTGGTAACAGTAGCACTAGCTTGGAGAGGGGAAAGAAAAGGACATTGTTTCAACTATGCCCATGATAAGCCTCTTCTGCAAAGTAATGCTTTGCAGCAGTTCCATTAGGGACTACAGACAATTTAAGAAAGGGGGGCAATTTTTAGTGGGTAGCGTTCCTCTGCAACCCTACATAACCCTGAAATGCAGACCCTTCCAGGCATCTGTTAGCATATTTTTCATTTACCCTTGCAAAAATATTTATTTTTATTTACATAGAAAATTATGATCTTTTAAACGTTCTTGTCCACCTTCAAATGCAATTATGAGCATAATGAGTCAACTAGTTTAGATTACAGGATAAGATTAGCTGAGGGTAAATAAAAAATTAAATAAAAACACAGTAACAAAAATTAAAACCTACCTCGTCAGCTCCAATGTGAATGAACTGGATGTCGGGATGAAATTCAACAATCTGTCTCACCAAAGAAGTGGCAAGAGGGATAGCTCCAGGATGCGAAGGACACATGGAACTAGGGTAAGCTTCCACTTCTCTAAGGTGTCGCCAGTTGTCATGTTTCAATACAAACTAAAAATTAGATAGGAATAGGTTAAATGTTTGAAAATAATAAGTACAATAAATCCATTGATTGATACTTCAAAAACACTAAAGAGGAGTAATTCAACATTTAACACAGGAATAATTAAATATTGATCTACAACCAGTATTAAGTACTCTGATACTTCAGTACTTCAGTTTCATTCCAATCAAGTCAAATAATCCTACATTAATATCTCATTCAAAATGTTATGGTCCTCAACTCTTAAGGGAGTACTGTTTCCAAGTTACATCATAGTGTACATTGAATATGAGAAAGTACTTTTATTACTTCAAATTACAAACAACATTTGTAACTAAATAATATGTTGTGGTTTAAAATGTCAACTTCACAGGGACAAAGTGTAGTTCAGATTTTTCTCAGCAAATGCAGCACATACAAATTTTATTTTTATTTTTGAAAATGTGAGCTAATTGCATGGTGTTATTCATATTTTGTAACTATTTGAAATTGTTTATAATTGGAAATATGTATTATGACATACTAGGAAATATCTATTATGATTACCTTTAACGATAAATTTAGGAGGAAATAACAGAACTGAGAAAAAGAGAAATATAATCGTGGAACTGTGACTGTGGAAGGAAAGGAAGGAAGAGAGGTGAATAAAATTAAAAATGAGTTTCCTTAAATAAAAATGCTTGGATTGGTTATTAATGTTATATATTCAAAGAGAACCTATTTAATTCAATAAACATATTACTTATATTTAATTAAAGGAATCACAAAATATCTTATGTTCATAAAATTCGAACGTTCATGCTCAGTGACAGCACTACTCACTATCAGACACTAGACTTACACTTACATTATCCCATAACAGCAGAAGTTTAAGAAAAATTGAAAACTATTTTACATTCATTTAAACAGATTACTTACTTTATCAAGAGAGTAATTTTCCAAATTGTCATTTGTTTTGGAAGTTTATACTTTTTGCTGTAGATAAAACACACAGGCCTTTAGCAGAATACATATTACACTGGCACCCATTGGTACTCAACTGAATGGGATGATTCCAAACATTTGGAATGTGAAGAACAAATATATACCCAACTTCAAATATCACACATCATCTTCCAATTTTCTTCTTATATCCAGAAATACAGAGTGATTCATAACAGATGTATGCCTATATAATCCGCTGATTGACAAAACATTGAACGCAATTTTGTTTTGACAAGAACAAAATTCCTACAAATCTTTTCAAATAAGATTATGTGAAAACTATTGTGCCTATTTTTAGATTTTGCACAAAATATTATATTATTGCCAAGAGAATCTCATCTTAGGGTCATTTTACACTAGGTGACTGATCTTTGCAACAAGATGCTGATAGTGACAAATGACACAGTGAATAAAATCGACACAACTTTATAACTGATTAATACCATTTCTAGAAGGAACCTTTTTTGAAATATGAAACACCTAAAATGAGGCATTATTTCTGAATATACAAAAAACTTAATATTAAATTTATCTTCATACTAATTCCTTTATAATCTGCTTAATAATTCAAATTATTTTCAAGTTGTCTAAAGATGTATTTTTTAAATCTCCAGCTAGTATTTTTTCTCCAATCTTTCAAAAAATTTCAAAATCATATTTATACAATTGTTTTTGTATTCAGAATAAGTCAAAATTTGAAAATAATATAACAACTGAATAAAATGCATTTTGATTCATATTTTTATTCTTTATTGATATATAGCATATTAAGTAAGTGATTCTTCAATATATTAGATTTGCTAGTGATTTTTATTACACTTAGTTTAGGTGTTATGTTAAATTTAATCACTTTCTCTTGTGAAATGTTGGTATTTTGATATTATTGAATTGCACTGGGAATTTGAATGCTGTATGGGTGTAATATGTATCAACCATTTGGTGACAAAACTGCAAAAACTGTGAGCCTAATGAGTGACAATAGGAGGGGTGTGGCTCTGAAAAAGTTGTGGTCAAGTTTAAAATAGTGAAAAATAATATATCTTCTGCGATGAATTCCAATATTTAAAAATTAAAGGAGTTATTTCCCCTGAGGGCATGTTTTTCATCTAATTTCAGCATACTATAATAGCACCCTTACAGAAATAAAATGAATATCAAACCTATCAGAAATCTGCAAGCCAAATTATCATACTGTGAAAACATACGTACGATATAACAAGAGCAGTAAATAGGGATGCTCAAGGGGTCTGATGAAATTTGGAGGATAATCTGGTCATTAAGAGAGGGGGGAGATGAGCCCAAGAAAAGAGTAGCATGGCTGATAACAAAAGAACCATTCAGAGAGGCAAAGTAAATGTAACCTTCCTTTACAGACTTTTCCATTACATATCCACCAAGTAAAATGTTATAACTTTAAGATGGGACTAGTGCTCAAAGTTAGTCAAATCACTAAGAATTATAATTGTTTTCTTTATTTTCATTCTAAATGTGAACATACAATATCATGAATTATAGTAAAGAAAAAATGATTTAATTTGTATCTGTCAGTTAGTAGTATAGAACAAACAATATTCAGCTATTCGCTTGACTCGTTTGAAATACACAAATTAATGTAAAAGTATGGAGGCTGAGTGCAACACTTTCATGACACCTCGGAAAAAGTAAAATATATTTCTGAAATGTCTGGTGGCATACAGATGAAAGTAATGTGAAAAATACCATGGGAAATTTTCTACAAATTTAACTAAACTTGTCATATATTTGTGATTTAAAAATCAGTCTATTTTTGCCAATAAGTATTTTCTCCATTGGATGTAATGCATTTTATTATCAAAAATTATAACCATTACATTTAAATAGTCGGTGAAGTAGGTTTTTCAAGTTGAAATCAAAATAAAAGCATATAATTCTATTTATTTATGCCAAAACAGACATATTAGTGATTTAATTCTACTTACACTAATACCACCTTAACTAAATACATTTTGGAGTCAACTGTATCAGATATCATACCTCTAAGTGCCCAAAAGTTTGCACAAGAGGAATAACAGCGAGCCCAGCTTCACCAGCCAGTTGTAATATTAAGCGAGCTTCTTCTACACTGTAAGCACCACCCTGAGATGACGGTCCATTCGACCCAATTGGTGCAAGGTCTCTGACATATGGAAAAGTATCTTCCCACTCAATCAGCAATCCTGTGCTACCCCATTGTCGAAACAAAGAAAAAAGCTAAAAATAAAAAAAATATTTACATTATCACGATTGAAAGTAATTTATTGTATTTTAATGAATTATAAATAAAGTAACTCTCATAAATTTTCTATTATGATTTATTAGAACTTTACACATAATTTTGGGTAGAGAACCTACCATTTGTACACAAAATAACTAATTAATAGTCATGTCCATAAAATACAATTTTTACTTCACAAACAAATAAACATTAGAAATTATATAAAACAAATGCATGTATAAAAATACATGGTATTATTGAAGATAATTAGTAAATTAGTTTATTTTTCCTCTCTCATATGGTCATAGACATTTGAAACTGCTTTTTTAACAATAAAATTCAATTTTATTTATATTGAATTTATGTTTTAGTGGTATTATTTAGTAAATCATGTATTTTTCAAATGTGATTTCAGTGTTATGAGACACTTGGGGGTGTTATTGCATGTTAAACAATTTCATACCTGTTGCAGACAAGTATAATGAACATGCTTATTTAAATTTTAACACACATGCTTGGTAGCCCATAAAATATATTTTCTAAAATCTGGATATTTAAAAAAGTTTCATTTTAAAACATAAAACAAAGCACTTGGGTGCCCCTTTCAAATTTCAAAAGTAATTATTTTAAAACCGTTTTAGTCACTAATAGTATTTTTGGACATTTTGTTTCATGTCGTATAATACAACTTCCATAAAAATTTCAGATTTAAAAAATATATTTCCAAAGTCACTTTTTGGCCTAATTTGGTATGATTCAAATAATCTAGTTTGAGATCAAGTAGGCTAATACGAATTATTAAAAATAATGTTCCCTCTCCATTCTATCAATATTAAAACTCTTAATCAGTTTTTCTGTAAATCAAACCATTGTCAGTTTTCATGGGACCTCTTGATTCAAATTTACTATTAAATTTCTAATCACGGAAATTTATAGAATCTAAGTCCACTTCAAAATTCATTAAATAGGTTAGGATATTCAATGGGATTACCATTTTTATCTCATGATTAAGGATTTAATTTGACATAAATTCACATGTTATAATTATACTTAAAAAAAAAAAGATTCAGTAGTATCTGAATAATTATTCAGAAGTACTTGAATTTTTTGAGCGTTTACAGAATAGTAGTGGCATTTAATGAAAGGAGAAAAACTCACCATGTGTTTCTACACTTTAACAGTAGGTATAAACTTAATTATCCAATTTATAAGTACTAAATATACAAAACGCAAAAAGATATAAATATACAACAAAGAAAGATTTCTCAAAAACAATACACTAAGGGGTCAAGCACATTACCTCACTGAATTTTTCTGATTCTTAACCCTCCACATTGAGATACTTCATTACGTTACCTTGACTCCTACCTTTTCAAAGTAAGTTTACTAGTTTCAAGGATTCATAGGGAGACTTATCAGAATTTTTTGCTTGGTTAAAAAATTAAACAATTCAAAAAATAATTATCCAAATAACATACATCATGCTGTCACAATTTTCACACCTCGACTCCCTCAGAGTCTGACTAAATTTGTATTTTAAATACACTTTGATGTAAAACCACAGCAGTATCCTTATATGATACTTGGATGTAAAAGAGGAACATAATTACCCTCTGACAATACTTTTAAAATAAAAGTTGATGTAAACCATATATATTATTAACACCTAACACAAGAAGTATTCTTAACCCTCAAACACACACACTGGGTTGGAGTCCAGCTCACAGGTATGTTATTTATTTGTAATACAATAAATTTTATTCTGTTTGCCGTTTAACTCTGTGTACATCTCTGTCTCCATCTCCAACTTGGTACACTGAGCTATAATCAGTTTTCGCACACTTATTCTCCTGTCAAAGAGACACTGTTTACTGTGTGGTGTGATCCATCCCATTCTCACTGCAAAATATTTCCAGTTGTCACAATGCTCTGAGGTTCCACGCCTAGAAGGGTGCGTTACTTTGTAAATGTCCACTGTTACATCTCAGTCAGTTACCTTATTCACCCCCAGCTTAGGGGCGGGGGTAGGGACAATTCTAGTTGCAAAAAAGGAAAAGTGGAATTTCTTTGAGGCTGCTGCGCATTGAGAGGATAAAGAATTTTGTTATCAGAGTGGGAGTATCATTCACACACTTTAAAGTATTTTACTGTGTGTTTTTATTACTTCAGTGTTTTGAATTTATTACTTGATTTTTTGGAGCTGGTAAGTGTGCATGTTCAATAAAATGGATAGATTTACCGAAGAGTAGGAGAGAATGAGAATCTTGTTCAATAGTGTGATGGAAACTAATGAAATATCTATCTCAAGTGAACAAAACACCAGTGTTTTAAAGGTACGAAATTACATGAATAAAATATAAAATTACTTTCACTTTATGGCATTTCTGAATGAATGCAAAAAGCCATTAACATTTTAAAACTTATTTTACATTGTTTTTCTCACTTAGATTGTAAAAAATTGGTACATTTTGTGTTATTTATTTAAAAATGTTCAATATAAAAACATTAGTTTTACGACACTAATTATTTATTTCACTCTTCCCCAAGCAATAAAGTTTTTTACAATTCTGGAAAAAGAAAACATAAAAATATATAGTATTTTTTCTTCACATGTAGCATAAAGTTTCATGAAAAAGTGTTTTTCTTTGTGATAAAAAATTGATATGAAAATTAAAACAAATTATTTAATTTAAACAAAATTTACTTTGGGATGGAATCTACCCCATGCATGTGTGTTAAAGTTCCCGTTTTCGGCACATGTGCTTGAGGCTTAAGAAACACTTTGATATAAATGTTGACAGTACTAGCCCATTATGGGCTCTAATGACCTCGATGTTGACGAGCCCTAAAGCCCCAAACAAAAAAAAAAAAAAAAAATAGCCCATNAACTAGCCCATTGTTCTACAATCCACATCATTCCTTAAGACAAATTTTTAAAAATCCATTTACAAATGTTCTTAGAGGGAAATAAGTTTAATCAGAATCTCATGAAGCAACACTTTCCTATCACAAATCTTTATTAGCACTAGAAAACTTTGGATATGGAGAGTGGGTCTGGGAATGAATACGTAGTCCATGTTTACGATTCTTTTTGTGTAGAGCTGATGTTGACTTTGACATTTTATCCAAGTAATCTGCTGTGTTCAAAGTAAATTTACAATGCAATTACACAAGTATGTTTGGATTCAGAGAGAATTAGATTTTCCAGCAATTTTGAGGAAATATTTCTATTAATAGACTGGTAGACTACTGTATCCTTGTGTGACAACTATGAGAACCTGACGTACCTATGCCCTGTGGACACTGGTTACGAACCAAAACCACCAATATACTTCAAAGGTGAAGTAAAATAAATAAGCAACTTTTGTAATACAACATTGCCACTAAAGAAAGAACAACATCAATATAAAAAACTGACATATTTGAACAACAATTATTCGCACAAAAATAAAACTTTTTTCATCATCTCATCATATGCAGGTCTGTTCTAATCACAACTTACTTGTTCTAAATAAGAGACCTTTGGAGGAGCTCCTTTGAGATCTAGGTGAACCAACCTTCAAATAAAGAAACACGAATAAATAACGGGAAACACACTAGGTGTTCATAGACAAAACTATAATAGATATCAACTGGTACCCACCTGTGTGAATCTAACGTCAATGACTCCATAACCACCCTAGCTCAGTTCGATTGTCTTTTAAACCATGCTTGTACTTCACTTAAAATATTTTTATGTCGAACGTTTTCATTTCATAACACTCGAGCATTGTGTTTACACAACGTATATCCTTCCTTGATTCATTCGTACTTTGGAGACACATTTCGTTCAGCAGTTGGTCTCTTGTCATCAGTGGACCGAACGTTCACGGACTGCACAGGGAAGACACAAAGAGGCAAATAAATGTACATTTCCTCACCACCATAGCTTATAAATTCATTATCCCATTCGATGACAAATTAAATCTTTGAAATATAAAGTCAAAAAGTCTTAACATTTCCAGTTGAATTTGATATAACCGTGTCCACATTTTTAACAAAATGTGGACAGAAGCGGCAGGTTGTGGAATATACATTAAGAAAAAACACACTAAAATGAAAAACAAAATTGAAGGTGCAGAGATGAAACGAATACGGAGCTAATTACCCAAAATCATTAACTGACACTGCAATGATCAGAGATATTCCGAGTCCCCTTATAGCTGATATCAGCTGAAATAGTTTCGGGGAATTTTAATCAGCGATGTCCATCTCACACGTCTCTCACATGTCAATTATAATTTTGTTGGTGCCCCTACAATAAAGTTGGTGCCCCTACAAACCCAATGAACAAAATGCGGTAAAATCAAATCAGAGATTAATCTGTCATTAAAACCTTGGATTCCATTATTTAAGAACGTTCGCGAATTTCCGATCAGGAATTGAAGAGATGACTGACATTGCAGAGGAGGTAGAGCTACAATTTGTTAAATTACAAAGACAAATACAATTAGAAAAGAAGTTATGTGATAGTGGGTATATTCTTAATAAATGTTTGAACTCTGTGTCTACTCATTCATTCCTAGTATTAATTCATTTGATTAATGCATCTGTCCTGTTAGACTTAGAAAAACAGCTTTCAGGAACTAGAAAGAACACCAAGTTCACAGAAGAAAACAATGAATCAAAATGTAGTTTGAAGGAAAGTACCATTTTGAGAAATCAGTGTACGAATAAAAATATATCTAGGTATTAAGTAAAGTAAATCTATATCTATTTTAACTTTCTTTTAACTTTCTGGTATGTTGTTTACATTTCTTACACAAAACAATTTAACAGTTCAGAAGCATCACTGAAAACTACAACAGAGTTGGTTAATGATTTCAACAAACTTGCAGAACTTCAAAATGTTGGATCGAAAAGACAAAAACTCACAATTCAAAAAACAGAATATGAGAAGGAATGGAATAGTGTCCAGGTATTTTATAATTAATTAGTTAAATGGACCTAACAAATCCATCTTTTGGTCAGAATAATGAGCATTGTTTAATTTTTAGGAAACTTACAATTGTTTACCAATTGCTAATGAAGTAAATGCTTTGAAAAAAATTAAAAAACAAAGTATTTTGGACAAAATGTTGAAAGATAAAGAAAAAGCAGAAATCACATGTGCAATGACCACATATAACAGTTTTAAAGGTACAGGGTTCTGAGTAAATTTATAAAACAAATATTTTTTTATTTATTTATTGAGTATACATTGTTTGCTGAATATGTAAGAATTACTTTCTCTATGTTGTGTTCTATTATAACTTAGAATATAAGAAAAACAGGTTTTATGTACAGAAATATTTTTGTTCACAGAGAAACAGACAACAGCATTAACCGTAAAACTAGCAAATTATTCAATAAAAGCAAAGGAAAGATTAAAGAACAACTTGATTTTGAAAGAAAAAGCCAGGTGTGTAATGTGTATTTCTTTAATATAGATGTTACAAGATCTCTAATGTAATTTTCATTGAATATAGATATCTTGCTAAAGAAGTCGAGAAACTGAGAGCAGAAGAATCGTCACTTACAGGGAATAAGTGTAATATTGAGCCTCCCAGTAAGTAGCTTATTTCATTATCTAACTTATAATAGTGATATCACATAGATAGCGGTGATCTAGTGATTGCATCTCCAATACCACTAAGCGGTAGAGTGCAGGTTCCATCTCCTGTGTGGATATATTAGGTGAGGTTTTCAGCAGTGGTTTCCTTTACCTACTTTATACAAATGTTGGTTCATTCTTTTATGTTCCCCAGCAACTCAGACCTCTCCTTCCCAATTCCCTTGCCCATATCATGATTAACTGGAAATCTTGATAAGCAGCAGGTCTCATGACATGAACCTTTCTGTGAAATAAATAAATAATAAATGAAATACATCAGTTTAAAAAAACAATGTAATATTACCTGGAATGTTGAAAAACCATATATAGCATGTTGACATTAGTTGTAGCTTGTGACTTGTACCTTTGTAACTTTGAATATAAAGAAGAATTATTTACCAGTGAAATATTTTCTATTTACCATATAAATGTAGAAAACTAATATTTTATTTTCTTATACTAAGTGATAAAGTAACAAAATGTGAGAAATAAATAAAATTATACCAATGCCAATTTTTGCAAATAATACAATCTTATTGTCTCATGATAATTTACTAATTAATACCTTCACTTTCTCCTCAGGTCATCTATTTAGAAGGCCAAAGATAGTTAATGAGATTGTTGTTTCATCAAATAACATTTTGGTATGTTTCTTTTGATAAATACTTGACATAGTTGTGAAAACCCTGAAACATTATTTTGTTTAGAATGTTTCCAATCATTGTTTTTTATTCCTATTTCAATCTGCCTATTTCAACCTTTTCATAATGAGGATAATCCTTGAGATTTATTATCAGTATTATTTCATTTACGGTCAATGCTTACCTCAACTCAGTAACCTTCCTTATTTTAATTCTAAATATATATTCATCTTTTCTCAATTTGATCTTTTACTATTCTGTATTTTATAGACATGCGACTTCTTTGGGATTGGTAACTCTAGAATTCATTATACTGTTTTAATGTCATGAGAAGAAAATAATTTCAATTTTTTAAAAACTACCATAAGTATATTTGAATGCACTGTTTTGTAATGTAATCCTTCATGTTTTGCAGGGGAAAAAAGGCAAGGTAATGAATATGAATCAAAGAAGTTTATTTTCACCAACAGATGTATCTTCAATGAAACTACCCCAACTTATGGTATATGAGTTCTACATGTTTAAATAATTATAAAATGAAAAAAAAACAACCATCCAAAAATAGACAACATAGATGACTAAAACAACAATATATTAATATTTATGTAGAATAAAATAAAACAGACATTTCAGATCAATAGTTTAAATATCAAAATGGATCAATAATTTAAATCGTTTCTTTTTCACTTCACTTCATTTTTAAGAGATCATGAAATCAAATGATATGATAAATTGTTTACTTTCTAAGAGTAAAGTGTTTTATTGAAAAGTGTTGTGATTTAATGTATGAAATATAGCTACTATTAGGGCTAGGGTATCTTTCATTTTCCTCATTTTTGTCCCCCCCCCCTCATTTTTTTGTCCTACCACTCATTATTTGTCCCCCCTTATTTTTTGTCCTCAATGTTTTGATGTATGTTTTGAGATATGTTTTGGTATGTTGTAATTCAGGAGGGTTTTTAGTGGGTATGGTTGAGTCATTCAGTGAGTCCCACATGCGGGAGAGTCATGTTGGCTCTTCCTAGTGCGTAACTGCATTTTCCCTACCTGTACAAGTTTTTAGGGTTCCAATGACCACCCCAGTCCTATCTCCCATTTTCATTCATCTTGAAAAATTGTAAATTTTAAAGCTAAAAATTGACACAGATAAGTTGCTTTAAAAGGGTAGAATGTTGATGCATGAGTAGTCAAATACTTATAGGATCAAAGGAATCATTAGGAGTAAATTCATTTTTCCAGATTTTGTGCCAAAAG
Organism: Laupala kohalensis; assembly: GCA_002313205.1. Classification (NCBI taxonomy): domain Eukaryota; kingdom Metazoa; phylum Arthropoda; class Insecta; order Orthoptera; family Trigonidiidae; genus Laupala; species Laupala kohalensis. The sequence goes on from NNCF01128033.1 coordinate 1,384,992, forward strand.
CTAGTTTTTTTTAGTAATTGTTTTAACAGCTTCCAAACTATTTAAGATATGTACTTATTTTTATTAATTTTTCAATTCACTTCCTGAAAAAAATTAAAAGAAAGTGAAACATATCACACAAAACATGAAATTTACCTTCTCTCATTTCTCACATGTTGGTAGAACATACAAGAAGTTACAATTATCTGGATGCAACTCCCAGAATTAGTATGTATATTATAAAGCATTAGTATGTATATTATAAAGCATTAGTATGTATATTATAAAAGTAAAACAATTGAATTAATTATGAACACATATTATGGTTATTCATTTAAGGTTTCTGAAGATATTAAGTGTAAAATGTTCTTCTATGTTCTTTTTTCAGGTTCCAACTTTCACTGTCTCTTCATGTAGCCAAAATGGTGGTCGAACTGAATTGTCTAGAGGAAGTTCTAAGAACAATGACACAGAGAATAATATTTCTGAAGTAACATTGGGTACAAATATTTTGCTTCTAATTTACAAAGAAAGAAATAGTAGTAGTAATAATAATAATGATCATGATGATGATATAAATTAATATTACAGAAGAGAAAGGACAGAAGGAACTATTTCTTGATCCATGTGGTTACATATCTTCCACCAAATATTCATCTATGCTATATAGTGCTTTATTTACTAAAAATTAATTGAGAGCAGTTTTAAATTTAGTCCCATTTAAGCTTTTTATTTCGGTTGGTCGTTTATTATAGAAAACGGACACAAACATATGGATCCTTCCTCGTAGATTGAAGTCTGTATCTCCCTATATTAAAAATCTGTTATTACAGTACTTCATAGGTGTCTTGAACTTTTGATTTACGCTATTTGGTATGCAATTGATGTAGGGTTTTGAATTATCTCAGGAAATAAAAAAGATTTTTCAGTGAAGAAAATTTCTACTGAATTCACAGTCTTCATCCTAGCTGAGTATTTCTAGTTGAATATTGTGGCCAAAATATAATAAATGGAAGTATTGCAGGCAGTATTCATAGCATAATTAAATAAAAAATTGAAGACTTACTTATATATATGGACATTAATTGTTGTAGAACTATTCATAGTATATTATGAATTGATGAACATTTTCAAAAGATTGTGAATTTACATACTTTAGAATTATGTAACTATTTAAGAACTAAATTTCACACCTGTCAAGACAACAAGAGAATAAATTAAGCCACCAGAATGATATATTCTTTGGAGATCCAATTAATAATGGAAGGAAATTAATTCAGAAAATTTAAATTAATTCCTGAGTAGTGTAAATTTAAAAGTTTATAGCTAAGAAAACTTTATTTCCATTCAATAAGTAATGATATTAAATACAAATACCAAAATACAACAATCTATGTCACTTATCCTTTCTTCTTTCAGATGATTCTGAGAATTTAAATGGACATAAAAATGAAAATTTTTCATCAACTTGTCTTAATTTAAGTAAAGGCATCAATACAGATAGACCCCCTACCACCAATGGTTCAAGAAATTTTAGTATCTCTAGTGAGAAAGTACATGCAACAAGTTAGTATCCTAGGAATTATAATTATAGTATTTCCTGGATATATTGTTTTGTGCTAACTGAATGGTTCAGATTTGAACAATTTTCACTAGTACCTCATCTTGTACTCCACCAGATAACTCAGATAGTAAGCTCAGAGACAATGAAAGGAATATAAACAATCTGGTATCAGCCCATAGAGAAAATAATATGAATGAAGGAGGCAGATCTAGATTTTGTGAGGTAAGAATGATCCTTTCTTTGTAATCTGAACTAAAAGAAACAACTAAAAATACAAATCATGGAAATGTAAAGAAGAATTTCTTTGTGACGAACTGACTTTACTGTTATAGCTCCAACCAAATTCTACAGGAATACCAGGAACAATAGGAATTGCAGGTACCCACATATACTTTGAAATGTCTAGTTATTTATCATTTAAAAAAAGTACAATAGATTGATATAATCCAACGAGCTATAATGTAAAGTATTACAAGCAATATATATCTTGATCAACCTTATCATTAAGTAATTTGTGTATGATGCAATTTCAAAGAAAGTTTTTGTGGAAGAGGCATGTGAGGTCAAATTTTCGCCACAGGAGACAAGGGAGGATTTTTTCTATTTAGGTATCAACAAATAATTTCATGTAATTTGTGGTGGGAAAATTCTGTGACAGCCAAGTTCATTTAGTTTTATTTAATGATCCTTGTTTCTCAACATGAATTTAGAGTAGAATGTGTATAAAGCATAGTCAAAGAAGCTAAAACAAAGTAAAATCACTTTGCTTTCAATCCTTTCATGTTTTTTCTAAAATCCTGTTCATTTATCATTTATTCAATAATATGTAATAATATAGATAAAATGAGTATCATGATTACATGATAAAACAAGTATCATGATTAATTAAAATTGTCCTAATGGAAATGTAAACTTGTATTTTCACAGTATATTGGTATATCAAATTTGTCAGATTAGAAAGCCTGCAGATTAGTGTGATTTAGTGTTCATGGTTTCTTTCTCTTCATATATTGAATGATATATTTTTTAATTAAAGAAAAAAAATATTTGCTAAGTTCTGGTATTTCTATTAGTTATGGAGATATTAACTCGTTGTCCTACACACATCATTAGTTGGATTCTTGATGCAAATTGAAAATTTTATATATTTTAATTATGATATATCAATAAATGCCTCAGAGACACATGCATGTTTTTAAACCTTCAACAAAATTATTATAGATTTATATATTTCTCAACGTATAAGTTACAACAACACATTGTTTATTTCATATTACAAACAATTGTGTTGCACTTCCACTACAAAAAGTGTATTGTCAGACTGCCCTCGTGTACTTAATATTTTGAAAAATTTATTCCCTTTATCTAGGATCTAGAAAATTCCAGCATGAATTTATAAGAACAAATACAAGAGATAAATCCCTTCCTTTTGACTTTGACTCCACATCCCAAGAAAACAGTAATGATTGGGGATTTTTTAATTGATACTGCAGAGAGAAAATGAATCATCTATGTTTAATCAGTTAAGTTTCATGAATTCATTCCTTGTGAAATATTTTCACAACATTATTATATGAATGGATTTTATTGAAGTTATTTCAAGTTTCAATATATGTAATATAATCTTGTACAATGTATCAAATAATTAAATGAAAAAAATAAAGTTTCACGTTACTAAAAACTACACAGAATAACAGCTGGAATAAAAGCTGTTTATTTTCAATTTGATTCAATATTTTTCACATTATTTTGATTTAAGTTTTCTCAACGCACTGGGTATATTATTTATATAGAATACCTCAAATTATTTTTTAAACAAACAATGTTGTAGAAAAAGAATACTGATTTGATTGATTGTTCAATTTTCTTTTGAAATCATTGTTTATTTTAAAAAACTGTCTTTTTTATCTCATTCCTCAGCACCCCAAATCATACCGATACTTTAAGAAGAAATAAAGTAGTTACTTCAGGAAGATTTAGCAGACTTTAAATAACTAACATATAAAGGAATATAATATTGTCTGCAAATGTAATAAAAAATTAAACACAGTGTAGTGGATAGATTACATATTTGAGTTTCAAGTCACAAAATTCTGTAAAATTTGACATCTTATAAAATCCAGTATATTGTGTGTCCTTGCGTTTCCAGGGTTTTATTTAAATAACTAACACAAATTGTTTTCTAAACAACATTTTATTGATAATTCCAATCACAGATTGATGACCATGCTTATAAGCATAGTTATTACAACACAAAAAATTGTTGAATCTATTTTATAAATCTTTTTGTAGGTTTGAACAAAATTACATCTCTGTGATGCCTCTTTGTGTGTTAAAATTACAAGAAGTACAAAGGTTGTAAGTTAAGAGAAAACAATAACAACAACAAATTTGATCTAAATTAATTAATTTGAGCTACATATTCAGAAAAAAATGCAGAATATTTTATTAGTTTCAGTGAAGAAAATAAAATGTTTCTATAATGGGTTTTGGAAACAATAGTGTTAACTATAACAAATATTCTAAGATGGAAGTTAATGCATCTCTAAAACACTCAAATCAGTTAAATAATAAATAGTCAATATTTTTACACTACCATCAATACATTTCAGCATTGTACAATTAAACTATTTTTGAGTTAATATTTAGATAATTTTTAAGCTTTTATTCAATATTCAATACTTGGGCTAAATATATATATATATATATCAGTCCTTACTATATCACCATTTTGGTTAGTACTAGACATTTAGTTTGGTATTAAGATAATCACATTGTTGCAAGATATTGAATAAAATGTAATAACATTATTAATTTTAACTGACTAATTACGTGAGTAAAACAATTTTATGATTGAAACAGGTTAGAAAAGAAATTATTAGCAAATCGTACACAAGTATCACATAAAATTGCACATACAAATGTATAAAATTCTTCAGGTAACAAACAATTCATTATACAATGCAACAAATCTGATAACAAACAGACTGGAAATGATCTTTCAAGTCATGATAAATTACTCAAATGAATAGAGCGTAAAAATATCAATAAGCAAATTCACAAATAATTTATTTCACTTAATCATATTGATAAAATTTGCTGTTCAGGTAAGAGATCACTTTGAATGTGAATGTAATGCATGAACAATACATATAACAATTAAGAGATCATTCCTGTAAAAATTGTAAAGCAATGACTAGCATGCTCTATTCAATTAACCTTCACACATTCTATCAGGCATAATGTAAAAAATTGTTCATATCCTCCTCCATCAGGAAAAAAGTAGGATAAACACACTAGTATTGGTCAGAAACTCAAAGTTTCATCTTCCAACACACAAAAACAAAAAATAAATATAGCAATACAAAAACTCCTTGATTGTAAGATGTTATGAAAGCTGAAAATTGTTTCCTGATTTTGATTTAAGAATTACTTGAACATTTTACAGAAAAAAAAGATTAGTAAGATTAGAAATTTATAACAAGCAGAAAATCTTTTCAATCATTACAGCTTCAGGCAATCTTTTAATTGTACAAATATTCTATTAATTTACATTTTATTTATGTACAGTTTTAAGCAAATTTGACAATTATTAACAAATTATTATTTTGTTAGTAAGTGCCGTCGTTACTTCTTTTTCAGTGCATTAAAAAAAGTGAAACCAAAATTCTTTCCAGTCACAGGAATATTGCTCCATAATACTTTCAGCACATACAGTTTATTCTTTAAAAAAATTGCTTCACATTTATAAAATTTATTGTTTTGAAAATTTAAAATACTACAATATATTTAAAATATATTCATACAAGCAACAGATATGTACATGTGAAAAAGAATGAATACTTAGATGTAATAAATCACAATATAATCATAGTAACACAGCAAATGTTGAAAAAAAAAATTATCAACTGACTTACGATATATTTTATTTTCTTATGTTTAGAGAGTAGATCTCTTCCTATATAACTATTTCAAAACTTTATAATGTATGTGCACAATTTTCTCAATGTATGTACAGGTTTTCCCTAGTATTTAATTAATTAATTACAAAAGAAAGCTAACATGAATATATCAACATTGTACTTATAGAGCACATTGATACAACGAAGCATACAAAACTTGTCTATACAAATTGCAAAGTTCATCTTTTGCTAGCCTCTCTTAATTTTTATAGAAATGCTTCATTATTTTATACAATGAAGAACTGAGAAATTATTTCTGTTAAGTATATTAATATTTTACACATCAAGCATGCCAGTTATAGCTGAAGTTAATATTTTGTAGCTACAAATTCCAAACCCATGACAACAGCAAGCCTGTCTGCAGTTGCATGATAAAGTATGCTTCTTTAAGCATCAATGAGTACTAGTAATATTACAAGAAACTTCCTTGCAAGACAAATGACTAACACAATTAATAAAAAATAACAATTTCTGGTATTACAACCTCTCTTCGTCTTGAATGTATTAAAATAAAATATTTAGTGCGCCAAAGCACCTACGTAACTTCATTTTTGTGCAATAGTTTAAATTCAGTCTTCATACGATTAGGACATTCTGGAATAAGGGAAACACAAAAAACTCAAGTGAAATAAATGGCAAATGGATCAAACTATGTTAAGTATTTTATCCAAGGTTTAAGGAGAGGATTTGTTAATGATCAGTAAACACTTCGTCCCATACAGCAGAGAGAATGCGAGATGTCTCTTCACATCTTTGTCCTACGGCAATATTATTCATAGTCCGTAGAGGAAAATCCACCTAAAATGAAAATTAGATCATTGCAAGAGTTGGAGTAAAATATTCAATGGCAAAAAAGGTTTAAGAATTCTTAGATTTTGCCTAACTTTCTCTTATTAACATTTACTGCAATGCTTGCTTTACTTTTCTTAATGTATTACCAATAACATACCTGCATTTTCTTATCCCAAAGTCTCTCCAGATCATATTTAAAAGCAAGCATTTCATTTGGTGATGAAAAATAAACAGCCCAATCTCCACTCGATTCATGTACTTCATGACAGGCAAACTCCTATAAGAATTTTTAATCTCAATAATGAGGAAACCTTGAAAATTTGTGCATTTTATAAATATTTTATGTCATCAAAATATAAATTGCCACAATTCATTTATTTACATTTAAAGCATACCATTCATTAATACAAACACAAAAATTAAACTTAACATATATAATATGATTGATTTCAACATGAAGTGGAAAAAAATTGTTTACTATATGCTTTTTACAAATTAAAAATGTTTTTTTCATAATAAGATGTTTATTAGTGCTTATTATGCTGGTTTTCATAGCATAAGATTTATTGCATGGGGCTCAGCTTATCCAACTAATTTTGATAGATTATTGTGGTTACAAAATTGATTCATAAAATTAATGTTTGGATCTGAACAGAGGCAGCATGATATTTGTTTACTAATGCCAATAAAACAAATATTATTTAGAGAGTTTAGATTTCATTATGGTTGCTAGCAGGCTAGTTATAACAAAATTATTTAAAAAGAAGTAGATATAACAGTGTCCTCTTACTTAAGTATTTCTGAGAAGTAGACAAAAAGCATTTTGAATAAAGTGTAATAAAAATTTTCAATTTGTTACCATACAACCTGAAAGTATAAGCAGGTAATGGAGAGAGAAAATGTTTTTTCTAAAAGAGATGGTTTGAATTAATTCAGGATGTCATCAGAAAGACATTTAATAAATAGCGTGTTTTGGAAGCTTTAACGTAGTTCAAAATAGTGTATTTTTATATACATGGATTAAGACCATATAAATTTCATTTTATACAATAATTCTGAGGAAAAATGCAATCTTTCCACAAAATTCATTAAAGAGTTAGGTGCACTATACTACATTGTATTATATTTTTAGTCTTCTGGTGAACCTGTGCACAGATATCACTACCCTTGAAGGTTTTTACATTACTACATATAATTTTATACTTTGTATATTTTTATTCTTATATGTAAAAATTTTTCTGGGAATAAATAAATTTAAATAATAATGTGGAATTACTTAAGAATATCACTTAATTCAAACAATTCTTTACAGAGTGTATACAAAGAAAGGGATGGCAGGCCGAAAAACTTAAAGAGTTGATCAGTATTCACACTAGGTAATAGGTCGGTTCTGCTTCATGGCAGAACACAAAATTCTTTTTCTTTAATGATATTTTTAAATGAGTGAGTTTTTGTAATAAATAGTGATAAAAATCAATAAAACTCAAAAAAATTAATTGATTCCCACTTTTGGAATATTTTTTAGTCACATCACTACTTTACAATTACATAATCATTATACAATTATTTCCCAAAATTCCATCCCCAAAACCACAGCCACCGGCAGAGCGCACAACTTTTCCCCAATCCTTATGTTCTGTTCAATTGCCTCCAAGTTTCTGCCTTATTTTTATGTGACATTTCAAAAACTCAATTAAAATGTTGGTTCAACAATAATGACAGATGGAAAAAATTTAAGAATTCCACAACATGAAGTTATTTAAAATTTGAGCCAAAGGTGTAGCGCTCAAAATTTTTTATCTAGTCTGTCATTAGTAATGACTCATTACTGTCTAAACAACCTGAAATTTACAGCAGCGTTCGCCAAACATTTCTAAAAATCTGGTGTAAATTTTGTCATTAGGGGGAACCAATGGTTAGGAAAAACATTAGGTAACGGGTTAACAACATATGATATTCCACATACAAGGTTTTAGTACCAAATAGAAGAGAATTGAAGGGTTCGATTTATTTTTGCAAAATACTGTATTTGCCACTTCTAAGGAACCTTTGGGTAGAAATATTTTTAAAACACTGCCAAGGTTATGTGTCAATATTACAGACAATCAATTACTATTTATTTTCTAGTTTCACTTTGTTTAGCGTTCAAAAAATGTTATGATGTAGAAGGTTACGTCAATCTGAACCTTCCATGATATCAAATCCTAACAAATGTTTTAAAGAAATTGACTATATTAATTTTAATAACATGATTTTAATTTATCTGCACCACAGTTGGTCCTGATATCAATAAATCTCGAAACGTTGGCTGGCTAATAAAGTAATGAGATGATGACTTGCTTATTATTTTAATCACATTTAATAGTTATATGAAACAAAGTGAAAATAGAAATAAATAGTAACTGATTGTCTGTAATATTGACACATAACCTTGGCAGTGTTTTCAAGTGATCCCCCTAATTGACAATCAAAAATAATCTCAAGAAATATTTTTAGTTTTTGTTGGTGCTAGTGGCGTGTTATTTTATTTTTGTTATACCTCACAAACCAAATGCAATATCATCTCCACATTTATTTATAAATATTGTTAAATAGAACTTCTAAAAATCAATAATTGGAATTTTTTGTATTTCACATTTAATTTTTCAATATTTTGATAGTTCAATAAAAAGAATATTTAATGAAAACGGGTAAAAATGTTTGGTACGCTGTCCCGACTGATTGAATCTTTCAGCAAAGCAGAGAGAAAAGTTGTAGTGATAGGAACTTGAAATACAGACAAGATATTTCTTTTGTATTGTATCACTAAGAAACAATGTTTCGAGATACTTATTTAAAAGAAGTAACATGTGATTTTTCACTCTTCTGAAAATTAAAAAGCAATTCGCTTACCAATACACACCAACTTTCTTCTGTCGACATTATACTAAATGCTAGTAAATCTGTAATTGATGCACATGTCAATATTGACAAAGCTCCAGAAGAAAAGTTTTCTTGACAGGCAATGATATGTTCTGATGTCATAATAAAGCTACAAAACAAGGTATTTACTTGTTCCATTTCATAAAACTGAAAATATAGATATGTTAATATAAATACACAGTAAAAATCTAATAAAAAAGAAAATGAGCAGAACAATATAATACACAGTAATATATTAATATGCACATTAATAGATTTTTGTATAAATAAAATTAGTCTTACACCAGATGCAGCCTGTACTAAAGCTTGTAACCATTCAGAAGTTTCATATTCATCAGCAGCGGCAAATTGGAAAGATCGTTTGTGCCCAAGAATTATTTCAAAGGTATAGGGCCGTGATTCGTGAGTAATTCGACGACATCCTTGACACTGTCCTCCATGTAAGGGAATAACCCTTTTTGGCAAACGGTTTTCAATGTCACTGAACATGTACACAACGCCACCCCTAAAAAATATCGATTTTTATATCATCGAATAAATGTTTTTCTAAATGTAACATATAGGTGAAACACAGAATAGTTAAAATAATTTAATTAATAAATGAAACTAATTTGGCTCTGTATACATACATTTCATACACCAGAAAAGCAAATACAAGAATTACTAAATAATTTTTTATCAAATTGATGATTAAGTCATTATTGACCATCTCTACTAGTAGGTACTGGGATGACCTCGGGGATTCATAGAGGGTAGAGAGAGAGCTCTGTGATTTCTCACAACAGATGAAGGAGATGAAGTGGTTAATAAATAGTAAAAATAACATTAATCAATAGGGGTTGTACTAACAATATTAATTACCTATTAAGACCTTAAAAATTCATAAATATGTATAAAAATTTCCACTAACACTGATTTGTAACTTGTATCAAATTTCAATAAGTTTTGGTTAATATCTTTGATTAATTAACAGTATTGAAGCATGGAGAGTTTACTATTTGATAAACGTACTTCTTCACTAAGTACAGCAACAAATTTTTAGTCAAAAACAGAAAAATAAATCATTACATAGATGAATCGACCCTCTAACTTTTTCAATCTGGTCAGTGACCAAGAAAATAAAGAACCCATGACACTAGGAGTGAAATATTTTTTACTACACAAAGGAATTTTGTTTTGTTCAAATAACAAAACAAATGATCCTGTAATCATAAGTGTCTTTGATTGTGAGACAATCTGAGGGGATCAAAGGAATTTATTGGTTCCCATGGAACAATAAATTGTGCTAACATACGTTTTGACTATAAGTTTATCTTTAAAAGACAAAATAAACCTGATAAATGTTCGATGAATTTTTGCAATGAACAACAACACACAACTGTTCTCAACTAATGTACTACTTATTAGGTGTGATTCCCAAAAAGAGAGATATCTCTATCCATAACAACCATGGGCTTGAAGTATAGAGTAGAAACTTTTCTAGTGTAAATGCCAAAGGAGCAATCTTCCACACATTTTGTTTTAGATTTCATCTTTTCATTGAGAAAATTAGTTTCAAAAATACAAACTTCAAAATGTATATGTTTTTGAAGGGATGAAATCAGTTGCATGCATGTAGAAAGGGAATATGTATTTAAAAAGTACCCAAGAATGAGCTGAACATGATGTTTGAAGTGAAGCCAACCCAAAGTCCAAAATGTAAAACAAAATAGCTGAAATTTCATAACCTGACATAAAAAACTTTTTCTGCAACAAACTTTCGAACACAACACATGAATTGACCCAAACTTATTTTCAAAAACAAAATATTTAAAACTTAAATGTTTGTAAACACAGTTAACTATAATTGAATTAATAATAATTAAAAATAAACAAATAACATACTTCAAAATAAAATAACCAGCTTCCCAGGGTTGGAGTGGAGCACCTGTTGCAGGACGGAACATTAAGTGTCCTCCTTTCTCTGGTCCTAATGGAGTTGAAGGGGGACTTGTAGGGTTGTCTTGTAAGTGAACAATACTGTAATGACACAGTTCTTCATCCTGCAATATTCAGATATTAACAAAAGAATTAACTCAAAATGTAGAGTAGTATAATGTTTACATTTAGGATGGATATAATTAGATCTTTCATAATTGATGACAAGAGAATGTGTAACATTTTCAACAAAATTCCAGGTGAAAAATTTGCAACAAAATTCTAATAATAAAATAAAAATCCTTTGTCACTACAAATATTTCCTCTTTGATACGCAAGATAGATTTGAAAAAACAAATATATATAAGCTTTACTTACATCCAATAACATACAATTTTTTGAAAGCTGATGTTTTAAAGTTCTCATATTTTCTAGTTGAAGTTCTTGAACTACAGGAAGAACAGGTTTAGAGGGAAGATTCCTCATTGCAACTTCAACATGACTTACAACATCTCCAGTTATGGTAACATTGCCACTTATGACAAAAATCTGCTTTTTGTGGTGGTGACTGGTAAAAAATAAAGTCTGTCGACTTGGTCCAACCTAAGAGAGAATGTTACATTAAATACACAAAGCTTTGAGCTTCTTTCACAAAGAAAAAAAAGTTGTTTTTAAATATACTTACAACAATACTTTCCAATTCTGTGTAATCAATCATTAAGTATAAATAGCAGGACATTTTTTTTTTAAGTCCTATGAAGTAAATTGCATTTGAGCTCAGTACAATTACAAGAGGTTCACTTTGGTCTTCAACCAAGTAAGAACTATAAACCTTAAACACCTTTTTAAAGAAAAGTATGATCAGAATAAGTGTATTCACACAATACTAAGCATTGCTATTTAACAAGAAGGTGATTTAGCTTATCTACAGTTACACTCAGCAGTTTAGTCCACATTAGTCACACCATTATGAAAGTACATAATGATTTTAAAATATTTAATAACAAAATTTCATGCATTTAAAACAGCTAAATACCTTATACACATCCTCCTTTGAATCTTTAAATATACTATCTTTCAATGCTTTCTTAAATACATCTCCAACTGCACTCTCACTTCTGGTAAAGTCATTCACTTGTGCATATATTGCTTCAAGCTCAGTAATATACTGACTAGCGGCCACAGGATCTGGCTTTGCTCCAGGTATATACAGGGATTTAAATTTTTGAAGTTTGTTCTTCTTCCGGGAACATTTCTTTTCTGTGACAGACTTCATGAACCGTTTCAACAAACTGGTTTTTGAAGGAGACATAAAACTAGAAAATTTCAGTAGAGCACTTTGACACTTGGAAGAAATACGCCTATCTTCTTTATGAAAAGGAAGTCCACTTCTTTTACTTAATTGGTGATCACAAACATCACAATCTGTATCTGACGACCAGTCTATTGAGGAGGCAATTGAAGGAAATTTTTTCAAAACACTGTCAGTGATGCTATTAAGATGAAGCAATGATGATGTTTTTGGTGGGTCTTCCTGACCTTCTGGCATCCCCCTTTCTGTGACAGGAGGCAACTTTGAATCAGAAAGGACACTTTTACAAGATGTTATTTTTGCAATGTCATTAAGTGAGTCACCAGTTTCTGAACATAACTTATTTTCTGACTCTTGGTACTTCAGTACTCCTAAATTGACAGCATCATTACTGTTTTTGACCACATCAATTGATCCAGAAAGAAAAACATCAGATCTTGTATCATTACTTTTTCGTTGTTCAAAGTACGGAGAATCTCCTTCAGCACACCAACTATAACGTCCTTTGACCACATCACATTTTATAACTGGATTCGGAGGCAAAAAGCTAGCAGAAAACACAGTGTCTGCTGATTGGTTAAGTAGGTCCTCATGGAAGGAAACTCTCTTTACCTTCAGATCTGGATCATTGCGATTAGTTTTTCGTTGCCTTCTTACAACTGTTGTTTCTCCACCTACAGACTTACTCAAAATATCACTGCTCCATTCATTATTTTTCAATGGATGATGAGATCTGCAAGACTTATCACTTAAAGAAGAACAACTTTCAGTCATTCTATTATCTCCAGGTGATGTGGAAATATTTGACTTAGACATTGTGAGGATTGCAGATTCGCTTAAAATGTTCGAATTTCCTACAGGAATAGCCATAGCAACCACTTCATTTACCACACCAAACGGTTGTATATTTTCATTCATTTCTGAGGCATTACCATAGGACAAGGAAAAGTTTTCTGTATCTTTATTCAAAATATGAGAAGAAAATTCGGGGGTTGTTTCAAAGTATGTCTTTTCATTAACCAATGTTCTGTCTTTACTGCCTCGTTTATCATCATTTATTTCATTAACAAAATTAGAGACAGTACAAATTGATTCTGCATTTTCAGTTCCTTTGGAAGCTATGTTATCATTTATACGGTTATCTTCTAATTCTGCTAAAACAGCTTCGTCCTGCAATAAAGAACATATTTCACTTTAAATTAATCAAGAAAATTAATATAAATATAAATGATTTCGTGATAAAATATTACTAATTTTTTGGCATACATTCATTGAAGTGGAAAAAATATGATAAGAATTATTACAAACATTAAAATTAATACACAACATTTAAATGTTCTCTCAAATGATCAGCACAGTTTAAGGAAAACAGTGCATATTTTCTTTTTTAAACAATATAGCCATTTTCTCTCGGCCCAGGAGAAAATCCTCAAGGTATTCTTGATTTATCAAAAACATTCAATGTAATTGATCACAAAATTCTTCTCTCAAAATCAAATTCATATGGCATTCGTGGATTGGCTCATCTATGGCTAACTACCTACTTAATAGGCAACACCATGTTGAAATTTCCCATGTTGAAAATAAAGTATTCCAGCATTATCTTTCAGAACCAAAGCCACTTACTTGCCGAGTTCCTCAAGGTTCAATTTTAGGCCATATCATCTGTTTATTGCATGTAAACGATACATCATCCACCACGCCTGATTGCAAAATTGTGCTCTTTGCTGATGACACTAATTTACTAAGTAAACATGTCAATGTGCAAATGTTCCACCCAACTTCTTGTTTTGATTTCATTCAAATCGTCTCATTGTTACTATTGATAAAAATGTATCCATGTCATTTTGCAATAGTGTGTCAAAATCTCCTCCTCCTGCATCACTTTCAATGAATGGAACCCAAATAAATACTGTCAACTTAACCAAATTTTTAGGGCTCCTTATTCAGGACAACCTCAAATGGAATTGTCCCACTAATAATCTGAATTCCCAACTAAGCAAATTGAGCTATGCATTCTGAATTCTAGTCAACATTGTAAGTCAACATGTTTCTTGCTGCAAGTATTTTGCAAATGTTTATTCTCATTTATGATACAGTATTATCCTTTGGGGCAATCCATTCCAAGCATTCAAACTTTTAGAATCCAAAAGAGTTCAGATTTCAGATTATCTGTAAATCTCACCCCCAAAATTCGTTTAAACCTTTATTTAGAGAATTAAATATTCTCCCTCTCCCTTGCATATACATTTATGAAGTAGATGTGTTTGTTAAGACAGAATAATTAAAATTCTACCCCTGCTTTAGAAGAAATTCTAGTTCACGAACACAACACTCGTAATAAGGTTAATATTAATCATCCTGGCATGTCAATCACTCTTTGCCTAAAAGGTCCATATCATTCAGGAATAATTTTGTATAATTAATTTCCAAGAAATATAGAACAGGTTAATAAATTCAATCCCTGCAAATCCTCAGTTAAAAGTTTCCTAATGCTCTATTGCTTCTATAACGTGAAAGAATTTAGATTTTAATAAAAGAAGTAAATGAGAGATTCAATTTACCAATAAATATTGTATTCCATATGATTTCAGACGATGTAAGTGATATTAATTTCTCTTATACTTTGTCACACCACTGTTATTGTACTCTAGATACTGATTAAATTCCTTTTCTCATGCATGGTGTTTTGATCCTTTTTATTTATTATTGTTAATTTCTAACTGTACACAACCTTGGCGTGGTTGTATACATATCTCTGAAGTCCCATCCTGGCACAGGTTTTTATCCGGTTTTCCTCCGGGTAGTGGCAGATTTTCCATAGGCGGGAATATCATTAAAAACTTTTGTTATAATTAATCTCAAATTTTCACAGCACATTATATCTACGATTCATTTTGAAATAATCAATGGATAACTACGCATTTTATTAAAAATTATTTTTTATATAAGTATTAAATCTGCCACTGCCCTTGGGTCCTTGATCGGAATTGATGGGATGGACTATTGCTTGTTTCCAGAGATTAACTTAAGTTTATTAAGCAACTCTTAAGAAAGTTGACTTATCGTTATGGACCAACCCCTTTCAATGACAGCGATATATTTTTATGACACAAGCAGTAGGTATAATAAACGATAATATTGTCCATGTAAAGAAAATACCTAGAGATTACCTTTAGTCTAGTTAATTCTTTTATTTACTTTCTCGAGTATGGTTAAGTCACAATTGCAACAATAATGTATGTGTAAAATCATTTCAGAGAATCTCTTCCACTCATTTTCCAAAAAAATTTCCACTTTATATTTATAGTAACTGTTATACTATGGAGGATGTAGATATTAGTTGATTTGTTGTATTAGTTATGAGTGGAAGAGAATATACTCCATAATTTTTACGAAGTACACTTTTACAAACACTTGAAAATAGAAACACAATTTTCCAAAACATGCTATATATAAATGACTCTTACTATTTCTAACTACTCCTACTAACACCTCCATGTGGGCCAAGTTGTCAGTAAACCCAGCTATGAGGCCCACCAACTAACAATAGTCCTATCACCCAACTCCTACCTCCTTTCACTCCATGTAGATAAGCTTCAATAGCACTTAGCTACATTTCTTCCCATTTACAAATACTAAAAAAACAAACAAGATAAAAAAACTTATATAAGACTTCTAATTTTATATTAAAGCATAAATTTATTTTCTCAAGACATTTTGTGATAAAAAAAATTGGTTGTGATCATGTTTTTGCAGACCTAATAGAATTTTCTTCCATAAATATTTGGATAAATGCATGGCAATAGTTTTTGAATTTCTTAATATCGCTACAGCATTTGATCAGTGATGTGATTCAGGTATTGTATTATCTCAACTTGATTCAGAGGCCTTGCTTCAAAGCTCATGAAGAATTATCTAATTAATATGACAGCGATGTGTAAAATTAAATGATGTTCAAGCAATCAAAAATTGTAAATATTGGAAACTCGTAGGGAATCCTGATTTTTCATAATTTAAATGAATGATTTAACTATATTATTACCAATATATTGTCCTTTGCTGACATTAAAATTTGCGCTTTAAAATAATTTATCATTGAATGTGCAAAAACCCATTTTCAAAGCTATAATAAAGTTCACTGCAATAACAGTTCAATTCGATAGATATAAAAACTAGAAACAAATCTCTCCGTACCCATCAATAAACTTAAGGTTGGTAAAAAGATCTACCATTATGCAGCTGTTAAGATTTATAATAAGGTGCCTTTGAATATAAAAACATTAAAAACCAGAGAAATAAATTTTTGTTAAATCAGAGAATGGTTACACTCGAACTCATGTTGCATGCAGAAAATTATTATAATTATAATTCAATATTATTTATTTGGCAAATTTGTTTGAATGTTTTATCTATCTCTTCTAAAAATGTTATAATCTTTTATATTTTTTAATCATCATATTTAATTTATATTTTTTATTAGTAAGTGTATTTTGTTATATTCATTGATATTATATGTTATTTTGGTTAGTTTTGTTTTTGTTTCTATTATCACATAAGGGTTATGTTGACTTCAGAGTTTGCATGTTTTTTTTTATATGTATACATGAGGACATAAATACTTGAAATTTAAAAAAAGGGGGGGCCAAAACAAAAATCAACAAATCTTATTATGGTAATTATCTTCAATAAAAGAATTTAATGCACAAATTCTTATGCAATTCTTCATCTAATATATGAAGATGAATGTTTGGATGGTTGGTTGTCAGGAACAATAATCAAGACAATTTGATAGATTTATACCAAGCTTTGTGAAATTGGGTAAAATGGACCTGTGTACCTTTAAGTGTTTACCTACAGCTAGCAAACAGAAATTAACACGTGTTACATGAAAGACCTACATGATTAATAGCAATTAACACAGCATGGCATTACATAGGGGGCATGTAGCTGGGAGAGCTGTTTTAGTGTAGATATCAAGAAATAGTTTATTCAGTTGGTGGTTGGAAAATTAACTATTTACTGATTTTCTATTTATTTAACTTGGTGAATTGTGAGTAGCAGTTAAGAAAAGATCAATTCAAACCCCATGGGCTAAGTTAGTCCAAGAAGTTTTATAATACATGTTCTTTTTACACACAACTTCACTGAAATGTATCAAAAGGTAAAGATACTAATCAACTTGGGTAAAGTTTAGTGAAGTTGCATAAAAGAACTTAATTTAATTTAATATATTAAAACAAATCTATCATAGAGAATATTGTCATACAGTCAAGAGCATTCAAGATGATGACAAGCCCTAAAGCCCCCCCCCCCAAAAAAAAAAGAGAGCATTCAAAAATTTTGAAAAAAAAAAAAAAATACAGTACCTCTTTGAGACTAATACCATCTCCTTCTGTAACTGTTGCCTCGTAAGAGGATGTTACATCGGCATCACTGTCCAGAAGAGCCACTCCAGAATCAACAGGGGATGAGAGTGATGAGGTCATAGAAGTAAGGCCAGAGAACCCTGTAGTATCTTGTAAATCTCCCCTTTCCTAGAATTACATTGTCATTCTATCAAAAGGCAATAATTAATCAAAAAACAAATAAATTCCAGAAAATTAAAAGTTTTGCTGCTTATATTGTATTACTGATCCTATTTTCCCACCTCCTCCTCATTCACTTGTCTTCATTTAATTCCACAATACATATTTAAATCTTTAAACAAAATATGTATTTGACATTTAGGTTGACATCCCAATTAAAATAAAAAACTGATTTAAGTTATAAATGTAATGCAACAATGTACTGATAAATAATCTGTTTTATTCTCAAACAAAATATTTTTATTATCCATAACAGTTCATCGGTGAGACTATTATTTTCTGTTAATCTTCACGTTAATATGAAGTGAGCGTAAGAGTGGTCTAAGACACATCATTTATTAATATACTGGGAGAGTCGGTACAAGTAAACATGTGAAATATCTCCTGAAAGAATAAAAATATCAAAGTATTAACTACGGTAGACTACAATGTGGTGCTAATCATTTAACATGGTTTTCTTCTATATGCTAATAGTTGACTGAAATTCTAGAGGGTTTTTTTAGATGCAAAAATATCTTTCTAATTGATTTTTAAAATGGAACTACATATATTTTTTTTCAGTATTACTTCAAAGTAAATGAACAAAGATATAACATTCATTGAATTGGAATGAATAACAGTGAAATACCATAATTAAACATTTCCTTTTATAAAGAATGCCTAAATCAATGACCTTGTTTTGTCTGGGAGAGGTTCTCTGGTGCTACAATAAAATTGACTAGTCTTCCTTGTACAGACGGCAAACATTTTTTGCAACACTGCTTCTCTTTTATTGTTAGTTTAAATTCAATAAACTAACTTTAATTTTTATTTTCTTGGTTAATAATATTAGTTACTTCAAAGATAAGTAAAAATTATAGAACTATTAAGAAAATTAGCAAGAGTTCCCATATTTCTTCTCAAATTTTACAAAGAGAGTTAGAAATGATCTATTAACAACACTGACTTCACTTACATTCTTTTTTAAAGTATGATAAATACCAGAATAACTGATTTTCATAACTCTTACTTGTGTTAGTGAATCATTTCATTACTACTTATACTTTATACATAACATCAATTAATTTTCTTTGTTGAAAAATTAATCATGAGATAAATTAAATCACAAATAATAAAAAAGGAGTCTCTATAACAAAACACTTACAGCACTCATATTGAAGGAAATATTTTCTAAGCCTGCAAGAAGTGTTAACAATTGCTGGGTGCAAGAGGTATCACGAAGAATAGCCTTAGAAGAATAATGGCGGTGTAATGTTCGTTTGTCACGAATTAAACACTGAAGATAACATTGCAGAGATCCTTCCATCAATGTGTGATGCAGCCAAAGAAGACCTAGAGAAAAAGTAAATTGTAGCTGCACAATCTAGCATGTTTTATTTAAGTGAAGTTGAATATGTTAATTTAACCCATAGTTGACTGATGGTACTTACAAGTAACACATTCCTTACTAATACATAGGTTTGTTAGTAGACTTTTTTCAATACTGTTAACTTGTTTTGGTTTATTTAAAAAAGGCAAAAAAAAAAAACTGTAGCTAAGCCATGCTTGTGTGAGTATCATGGATCAGAACAGCATACCTCATTGTATTTGCACAACTGAAGATAGTTTACCAAATATTTAGATGCACCAAATTTTTAAAATACACCTCCAATGGAATATTTTCATTTCAAAATTATAATAAGTAAGGTGATTATTAATCATGTCATTGCAATATAAATCAAACAAATTTTAGTTTCCACTAAACACATTGAATTGCTCTTAATTGCTCGTTTATAATAGGATACATGTCAGAAGCAAATATATAAATAGTTCTTATTGCTACAAAATTATTGAGATGAAACTAAGGGGAAAAAATTGTGTATTTCATTCTCATGCTGAAAAAGCACTGGTGTTTGAAGTAAAAAAATATACACTCCTTTGCCCTCAACCAAGGGTTAATATTACACTGCAATCAAAAGCTTTCTTAAAATATAACAAAAACTGACTTAAACAAATCCTTTTGTTCAATAGTTTCAATTATATATGGTTAGTTTAATACAAGAATGGAACTGCATCGAGTGAAGTAAATTTATGTTAGGTGGGGTTTTTATTATAAAGTGTGATCACAGTACATTTTTTATAAACAAAGCCTATATCTACAAACAAGTAATAACTTAATAATGAAGTAAGGAATACTAATGAAATGATCACAATAATTTTGAAATTAACAAGTATATTAAGAAAAAAAACAGATTTATTTCAGCATTACTTTTAAGTGATCCAAAAGTAGTAGTCTATATTAATTTGACTCATTATCTACAACAGGAATGGTCAAACCCATGTACATAAAAATACATTAGACTAAGTAGTCAATATCACTGAAATTTTTAATGTTTTAAAAGATTACACACAATTGTGAAGTAAAATGTTAAAATACAGCAATATAAAATGATTGTGTTATTTATAAAACACCAAAAGATTATTAATATTTAATATACTCAAGTTCAATTTTCAATTACTTTCTTACATTCGGTCATACATAAAACTGCACTTCAGAGGAATAAATAATTTATACCATAAAATTCATTCAAAAACTATGAATGATTTACTGACTCAATCCAATGAAATCCATTAATACATTAAGAAATATTGGAGTCTGAAGAATGAAAACATGAAAATATACAATACCATATGAAGAAAACCAGAGAAAAGTACAAGCAGAGAAATAAACAACAGTCAAAACTACATAAGTATGCTTCTAACAAAACAAAATGAGCAAGTATCATGCAAATAACTATCTAAATAGATGCAAAAGTTGACCATAAACAAAGTAATCAGAAATTCTCTACTTACTCAATCCAATGAAATCCATTAATACATTAAGAAATATTGGAGTCTGAAGAATGAAAATATGAAAATATACAATACCATATGAAGAAAACCAGAAAAAAGTACAAGCAGAGAAATAAACAACAGTCAAAACTACATAAGTATGCTTCTAACAAAACAAAACAAGCAAGTATCATGCAAATAACTATCTAAATAGATGCAAAAGTTGACAATAAACAAAGTAATCAGAAATTCTCTACTTATAACTATGTAGAAAGTTAACATGTTCTAATCAAGTACATAAAGGTGAAATAACACAACTAATGCTTACCAAATAAAAAGTGCCATAAAAATAAAACATGCGTAGCTATGAAACAAAACTTTTATGAGGTCTATTCATATAAAACTAACTCTCATGTAAATTTTTTTTTGAAATTTCTTCTATTAAAGATTAAAATTTATATACCTTTCCCAAGAGGTGAATTAACACTTTGATGACCATCTATAATATGAAAAGCATCAGAATGACTAAGGTCATGGAGCAAAGGCCAAAACCCATGCAGTGGTTCACGTAATCCATGTCGAAAAGCCAAATCAATATGACAACACAAAGACTGAACCAACCACGAATTACTATTCACACATCCATCACCACATTCTCCACCAGCAATAAAGCTTTCACTATTTCCAATTCCTACACTTAATTGTTGTATCTGTCAAAACAGAAGAAATGATTCTCGAATACAAATGACAATTGATATTAGTTACTAACCAATATGTATTTTATAAATTTAAGAATTCCTGAAATGACTTGAGTTAATTATATCTAAAATATTAATTAATGGTTAGTTAACTAGAACAGAACTTTCCAACTACCTTCAAAATCCATTCATTCAATACAAAAAAACACAATGTTTTCTGTTAATACATAACACAACTGGCAAGCAACAAAACAATTTTCATAATATTTTTAATTTGGCAATAAATTATTTAGTTAGCAACAATCCTACAACAAACCAAGTGTCTCCCCGTCGAGTAAGAATGACAAAGAATGTCACTCACATAATGGAATTACAAAACTTTCTATTAGCGCTGACATAAAGAGTCTCAGTTACTACGTACCAATTTTATCGACTTTCCGACATCTTTCAGTATACGGTCCTTTATGTTGAGTTTGTCATCCATTGCGGGAGTGAATCTTTCAATCTTGCATTATAGGTGAACGTTGCTCAAAAAATGCAATAAACATAACCAGCAATCCATGATTGCAACTTTCTAGGACATGGTATGTGCATTTTGACATAGTTAGTCATCAAAGCTGTCCAATGCTGTACAACTCCTTCTTCCCATCCCCCCTATAACACAACACATCGACTCTATAAACCCCCACTCCCAAGTGCACATAATCGATCTAAATAAATGAATGGTAAGGGTGCAGATAGCTTTAAGCGGCTCTTTCAAATATAGAAAAAAAGCATGTTCTTAAGATTTTGATGAAATACTACAAAATATTCCCTGAATGTGACTGTTTAAGGACTAATCAGATTATAAGATATTCTAATCTAGAAAATAATATGACAAATAATCAAAGCAGATTAGGAAATAATATCGCTTGTTGGGTTTTGTCCAGGTTGCAATAACTGTCCACATACTGTCCACATACTGAAATTTCATCAGTCGACAATACTTTTTAGAACATATGAATTTTATAAACGAGACAATTGTGTACGTATTTTAAAAACGCATTTCGAACTATGACTTCGCATTTATGTCTGAAGTAGCCAGGAATCATTTTCTCCGCTGCGTCATTGAGCAGGAATCATTTTCTCCGCTGCGTCATTGGGAATGGTAAATTATTAGGAATTTTATTATTTTTATGCTACAGAAGGAGGCCGCTATGCAGCCGAAAAAGTTCTTTAACAATAAAATGCCTCATAATTTATCATACTTTGGTACTGTTGTTGAACTCTCACAATAAACATGTACAGCAGTAGCTACAACGCCTACCCTGGTGTGCAACACAGACCTATTACGTATCACAAAAACATTAATAGTGAAGTTATTTCAATAATAGAATAATATGACAGATTATGCTAACACCTAGAATAATAATTTTCAATTGATGTAATGATTATAGATACAATAGTTACTATTTCTATTACTATACTTCTTCTGTTCGGATAATTTGTAAATCTCACCCCCGAAACTCTTGTAAACCTTTATTCAAGGAATTAAACATCTTAACACTTCCCTGCATTTATATTTATGAAACGGTCGTGTTTGTAAAGACCAAATTACTGAAGTGCCACCCTTGCATCATACGAAACAGTCTCGTTCACGAACACAATACTCGCAATAGTAGTAATATTCATCACCCTAGTGTGTCAACCATTCTTTGCCAAAAAGGACCTTATCATTCGGGAATCGTTCTATATAATTCCCTTTTATAAGAATATAAAAGATATTATGAAATTGAATCTCTTCAAATCCGCGGTTAAAAACTACCTCCTACACCAGTGCTTCTACACTGTAAAAGAATTTATTGATTTTAATAAAAGTTAAATCCGTCTTGTACTTTATCACGCCATTGCTGTAACACTTTTTAAATAACTTATGTCGCAAAACATGTTTCCTACTCGACGCGATTAGTCCAATATCAACCTTAAAATTTTCTATAAATAAGAATCTACATTTTTTACTGCATTATAACAGTGGTAGTACAATATGTTCGTCAAAATACTAAATAAGGTTCGATGAAATTATCAGAGAACAAAGTTGAATTATATCTCTCTCCAGTGGCGAGGTATATTTCCAAATTTTACCCTCAGAAACTTAACCAAAATTCTTCGAATAATCCTGTTTATTCTTATTGAAACCTCATATTTGTAGATGCTGTAAATTATCTCTGAAATGATATCATGTGAAAAATCTTTGAAACTGCAGGACAGTATAAACCACTTACTTGAGTGGTCTGTCCAAAATTGTCTTAATCTGAAAGTTTCCATCAGGCTAATTGACATTCACTACTTTAATACACAGTTAAATAACAAAAAATAATAAACTGTATGAAATAAACATTAACAAAAAATCACAGTAAGATTTTGATTATGTCTGCATATTCATTTGCAAATTTATAGAATTTTAAGTAGTGTCTATGTAGATCTCTGATGTCTATCATTCTTTTTCAAATTTTTTTCTTTATCCATAATCTCAATATCCTCCCAATTCATTTTCTGATCTTCATTAATACTATTACATTATTTTTATCATTCGTATTAACATTCTTTTTAAAATCATTAATTGTAATCTTAACACACATTTTTTTCATTTAATTTTTACCTTGTATCTTTTGTTATAACACCACCTTACGTTTTCCTATGTTTTTTCCTTATTCCTATTTTTTCTTTCCCAAATATTTACAAAGCTTGTCTGCTTTAAACATGTTGATTGTTCGGAAATACTGCCTTAACTCTTTTATTCTGATATTTGATTCTCCATTATTCTTTTTTTATATTACATATCCTCTTATTGATGTTTTTATTAATAAATCCGAAAAGACAGTTGTTGGTCAGAAGTATTTTTAAACAATTGTAATATGTATCCAGTATGGTACCCCATAAAATTGACACAAATGTAGTCTCAAGGGAACTCAACTTTTCTTTTAAAGCATTGGCTTCTTTCTTTGTTGACAGCCTTTCATTACTGTCATTAGCAAATTTCATTCAAACTTTCCAAAATGGCTTTTCTGTTTTCATTTACAACTCGACAGGCATCGTGATGAGCAGACCATCGTGTCTCTGATAGATTTTTAACTTTTTCTTTAGGATGGCTCATCTGTGTGTTGAAGCATTGAAGAAATTATAAAGTTCCTGCAGCAATGAAAAAAATGAAACAGCCACTGTACTTGATTCTGCTGCACAAGACCCTATTAAATTTAGAGAATGTGCTGCCCATGGTACATACTCCGCCAGAGGACTAAGTTCCTTGATACGAGCCTGAACGCCAGTATACGCTGTAACGTCATGCACTGCACGTGATGGCTAAAGCTAACGGTACTGAACCAGGCAGTGCCCAACGAAGGGGCAGTGAATGAACTATCCTTAGGGTCGGAGAACAGAAAACCTTTGTATGTGTCATTGAGAGAGACGAAGGATTTTAAGGATGTGGAAATATGGACAGTGTAAGGCCGCTGACCTCTCCATGCATGAGGGCCGGAGAGTCGGGCAGCAGGGGTGGTGACAATGGGACCGCGTCCCCTTCCTAACTGACAAAAGGACACAGAAAACAGCGGTGCGGCCCATTCGGACGGCTGCGACAAGTGATGTAAGAGGACGGTAGGGACACGTCGTGTGTCCGAGGAAGTGTGTCTTACGCAAAGACTTAGAGATTGTTAACTGGTAGAGACACGTCAAGTGTCCAAGGAAGTGTCTTCCGCAAACACTTTCAGATAGTTAGCTCTTAATTAATGTCGAAACATTTGTATGTTTCGTAAATTGTTATTTTGTTTATTTTTCAAGTAAAGAGAACTTATTCTGAAAACCATATTTTTCCATCAAAGTAGTTGAGGTGGTGGCAGCGAAAACATAGAACCAGGTAGAAACGTTACAAGACGCCAGACATATTCGAAGCGTTGTCGTAAGTCTGGCCTCTGCAATTAGAAATGTCCAAATCAAATTTCTCAAAGAATCCCAGGACTGTGTTGACAATTTCTTCAGCTTTATGTCCAACATTTGGCACTAAACAAATAAACCTTTCAATCGGCTCGCCATCATAGGCAATATATTGAAGTACAAAAGTCAATTCGTCCACATGTGTAATGTCTGGTGATGAATCTAATAATATACCGAAGTATTTAGCTTCATTAACTTTTTTTAAAATTGTGTTTTAACTTTATCTGTCATAAGAGTAATAAGTTCTTCATATGTTGTTTTAGAAACACAAGATGAGCTTCCGGAACCTTTATCATCATATTGTCTTAACTGTTGCCATAAGCGGGTCGAATTCGGTCAGAAATTGCAGCAGTCCGAGGAAATTTCCACTATCAAGTGAATCTAAGTGTTCATGTGTTCCAAGTAATGCCAGCCCTTCAACAGTTAAATATTTAACTGCCGCCACTACTCTCTTGAGTACCTCCCTCCAATAATGGATTTCTTGTTCGAGTGCCTCACTAAGTTGATCATCAACACTGCCTTTCAAAACATTACCTAAGTTATTTTTATGATTAAAAGTTTTCATGTTATAATACACGTTGATAAGCATTTTTCCAAACATTGAATCCGGTAGAAAAAGTGCCCGGAGTGTCAGACTGTTCAAATAGCATACATGTAACACAAAAACGCATCCTTTCGATGGTGAATAAACCACCCATGCTCTAAGTTTTTTGAAAAAACAAGCTCTTAGACAGACAACGAACTTTGTCTGAATATTGTCTTTTAGACTGATAAAAGTCAACATCGTTATTTTGAATCACCCCTTTAGTGTATAAAAAATCATGTAGTTGTTCATTTACAGTCCATAAAGCTGGGTCCGAATTGAAAAAATCTTAGTTCTGCCACTTTCTAAAATCTACTTCCTCTCCGTGTTGATTTTCATAAACACCCTGTGTCGGATCGGTTTTACAAGCAGCTTCCTGAAACTCAGAAGTGACACTGAATATTATATATATATATA
>NNCF01128033.1:1412554-1425482 GCA_002313205.1 Laupala kohalensis
AGGAGCTTGAAGGGTAGCGAAGGGATAAGTGACGCGCGGCCTGAGTAATCGCACAAAGCAACAAAACAACATCATAAAACGAACCACCCCGAACGACGGACGCTTACGCGGTAGACCGTACGGCGCGGTAAGCAAGAAACTTCAAAGAAACAGAGTAAGATTGTGAAAATAACCCGGGACGAAAGAAAGGACACCCAATGTAATAAAGGGATGGGAGCTTTTGGAAATTCAAAAGGAAGATGGTTCTAGGGTATTTCAAAACAAGCCCTGTAACAACGAAAGAAACAATAAAAAGGAGAAATTCGAAACGACGAAGAGTTTCATTAAGGATTGCACCGAAAAGATGTAACGTGTGATCGCGAATAACTGGGTTAACCGCCAAAGGTCCAAGATAGAGATGAATAGCAGGACGGGTGGCTAGCAAAGGACGCGTGAGTTCGTCTGTAGGAGAAAAGACCCAAATTTCTTTAGAATTAGGCAAAAGGTCGAGGGGGATGAGAAGAGTGTGAACGTCGCACACGAGGATGACTATGAGATGACAGAAACCGACACTGCGAAAATGGAATCCTGTAAAGAGGCTCGAGCCACGTGTTTGTGTCAGAAGAGCGACGAAAATTACGCAGTTTAGTTCAAATCGAGGCATCGTGATTCGTCGAGAACCCAAAGACGTCGTAAATAGGCCGCCAATCAGACTCACTACGTGTGTACTAGATGAAACGCCGTAATTGGTACGAAGTAACATGTGATACGTGGGGGCGTGGCTTCGTTTACTAAAATTTGGAAATGAGTGGGGAGGAGGAAATAAAAAGGAATGCGCGGAGGTTCAGAAAAATGAATAATGCATTCTCAAGTAGAATATTCTAAGATCACTGTCACTATTAGTCGATCAGATCTTTCACCGAGTTCATTGTTATGACATCAGATCTTTCTCAGTTATTCTGAGTCGGTTGATTTGCTTCGAGCATTCAATCATTTTTGAAAACTTGCGTCGATGAGATGAGCATCGAGACGATTCGTCTACAAGTCAGTAGATGTTTTTAACTTTTGAAATCTCGGCACGTGTTCGGCTCGGGCATCAGTCATACGGAAAATTAGCAAAATAGCTAGGTGCTTCAAGTGGGCCGAAAAAGTTTCGAGCTGACGGAAGGCGAGACGTCTGGAACTTCGAGGGGACACGGGCAGGCCAGGGGTCTCCGACTTCACGCCTACAGCTGTTGAGCGGCGTCCAGTCTACAAAGTGGTCTCTGGGTCAGGGAACCCGGAAGGAACCCAAACGCCCACGCCGTTTCGAGTCCGGCTAGAGAACTATCCACATATCAATATGGTAAATGATTTCTGACAGCGTTAAGAAAAATTGCAAAGTGGCGAGTGACTACAGACATGAATATGCGTGTGCTCCTTGGTGGAAACTAACATCAGGTGTGGTTTTACCACTATTTTAAACCAAACAACTTATCTCGCAAACTTGAGTGTCAAATGTTTCATAATTAAGAAGCTAATTAGGTTGGAACTGACAATGAACCAACGCTCTATTTAAATAAATCTGAGATCAGGAAAATGGGTGATTTATTGTGGGGAATGATTGTATTTGCAAATAAATAGAATCAGCATTGTAGCGAATGGAAATAGTAAACTTTGATTAATTATGAAGATGGCTAAATTGGAACTGAAAGTAAACCAATGCTACGTTTAAATAAGTGTAAAGTTGTGATAACGATGTGACTTTTGGGGGAATATAGAGGATATAAGCATGAAGTGATTTAATAGTTGTTTTAATATGTGTGTAGTTAGTGAAATAAAAAAAACTTACTTTATCCAAGCTGTGTATTATTTAAATGTGCATTTTTTTTAATAAATGGGCCGACCCCGCCCCATCCTAAATTGATTTAATTAGCTAGCCGAAGCAAGATGCGGACTGCTGAGTGGGCCAGGTAGGATGTTTACCCACCACAATATTATCATTCTTTTATTTATGTTACAATATTTATTAGTTATTAAAAATTCTCTTTATTTTTTTAGCTATTTCTTTTATTTTATTCAAACTAAATACATTTGTAACGCAAAGAAATCGTGCATTAAAATAACTTTTTATTTATTTTATTTCCATTATAAATTTTCGCCCTTGCCCATTTCTTCGTATTGGTAATGGGAGAATAAAAAAGACAATAAATACGTTAAATTATTCTTTACTAACTGAACCCAAGGAAGGACACGTCTGTACTCCACGACCTACGGCAACCAGCAAGACACTGACTTTTCGTATAAGGCGACGTATTAACGTACCACAGCTTGAACATTTTCATTTGTAACATGGACATATGCATATATCGAGAAAAACATGCATGAAAACTTCCGCTAAGACATAAGGCACCGGGCCCTCGTCTTGGGCTCATGCGGAGAGAATCCACGAATACTCGCGGTTACTAGTATCTGGCAATACTCATGTCGATGACGTTCATGAGAAACACATAACGGTCAAAACTCCATGATGCGTTGAATGTAATGACGTATATTTCTTGAGAGATTTTTGACAGAGAAAGAATCTAAATATATGTCGCGTGGATGCAAAGATCTATACAGAAACTACTCCAAAATTCTATAAATTTGCTAATGAATATGGAGACATTATTAAAATCATACTGTGATGTGACCTTTATTTCATACAGTTTATTATTTTTTTGTCATTTCTATTAGACTGCTGAAGACTTTCCAATGATGACGATTTTGCACAGACCACACAAGTAAGTGTTTTATACTATCCTGCAGTTTCAAAGGTTCTTTTTCATACGATATCATTTCAGAGATTATTTACCGCATCTACAAATATGAGGTTTCAACAAGAATAAAAAGGATTATTCGATGGATTTTGGTTAAGCTTCTGATACTAACACAAGGGTAAAACTTGAGGATGTAGCTTGCCATTGGAGAGAGATAGGCCTAAGCAACAGGAAAGATAGACATAATTCAACTTTGCACTCTGATAATTTCATCGAACATTGTTTATGTATTTTGACGAATATACTGTACTACCACTGTTATACGACAGTAATAAATATGAAGATATGTAAAAAAAAATTGAAATTATTAGACAAATCGTGAATTGTCATGTCGTCGAATTCATAACATGTTTTGCAACAATATTAGTTATCTTATTCGTCATCAATTTCACGTTAATGAAAAATATAAAACAATTCGTATCATTCAGAATTTTTCGAGTATTGGGTACATATACAATCCGACGCGAACGTTCTCATACGCTAAAGCACAATACTGTATGATTCTCGACTATCCTCCGCCAACTAGTGACATAAGATTATCACACCGTCCCAGTCGCTGATGCATCTTTCCTCAGAATGACCGAAAAATCTGCAAATTGCCTCATTATCATGCTTTATATATCTTATCATATTACAAGTGAAGAAGGGAACTTGTACCCGAGGTGCTTATCCAGTAAAATAATCCTATAAAACGTAAATAATCTGCTGAAATGTAAATTAAAACCTTATTATGTATTGTATTCTCATTATAATTTATCCTTCATCAGTAAAATGGATATAGGTGATAAACATTCTTTTTACTTTCTCTCATATACGTGGCCTAGAGACAGTCTAATCAAGAAAAAAATCGCCATATTTTGAAGCAAGTTCTCGTTCTTTTAATAATAATATTAGTGTCTCTTATACCGAAAGTTTCTTTTAATACGACGTGTGAATACCTTATAGCCTTTAAAATATCGGAAGGCTGCTGGCTCCCTCCCTCCCTCACAACACTTCGTTCATATTGTTCTTTGACACATAACTTTACGCAAACAAACATACTTACCCTTCGCGGTCGGAATGATTCGCCTACTGGGTATTTTTTACCGTACATGTAAAAGACAAAAAATTAGTTTTATTCTGGATTCTGCGCAAAATTTCTAGAAAAATTGTATCAAACAATTGCCATTTTCAAGCAATCACTTTCCCTTTATTTTATATGAAGAGGTTTAATCTGCTGTTGCCAATATCAATATAGGATCCATGAAAATTGTTGCTTCTTTCTTTGTAAAGTTAGATTGTATACTATATTGATAAGAGTCTTAAAAGTGAATGAGAAGCATGTGCACTGGCTATGCAAACAGGTTTATTATGAAGTTAGGGTAAATAATTTAGAATACAATATAAGGTATAATGATGAAATTGTAAGTCTGACCTCTGTCGAGCCAAACAAAGATTTGTGTATTTTACCAAAGGTGAAACTTTTACTTAAGCTGTCAATTTGCCTGAAGATGATACACAAAAAGGTTCGAAACATTGTAAGTTATTTTATTTATTTGTGTTTTAGAGTAAATATGTCTGTTCATGAAAAATGGGTCATTTTACTTGTTATTAATTAAATATGCAGACGGAAAATATTACTAATTCTGAAAAAGATGTAAGCAGTATAATGTAGATTAAGGGTACAATTTTCTCAGGAATTGTATACATTTTTTCATGGATTGAAACAAAATAGAAATGGAGAAAGAAAAAACCTATAATTTTAGGGAATTTGAAAGGAATTTAAATAAAACTGCCAATAACCATAAAAGTGCATGTAAACATAACATCTTTGAAAAGAAATTGAGAAGAGTTACAGGATCATCTACTTCCTGACAAAATTAGAATCAATAGTTCTCACAGAAGTATGTGATATTGAAGGTACTCAAACAGTGAAGGAATATAATTTGAAAGTTTTTCCAATTGTACTAAGAACTGGAAGGAAAAGGGGGGAGGGGCGGATAATGTTTGTTTTGGAGGATGTATATNGTAACTCATAATTTTGAATCGATTACTGGAAATTTTCAATTCAATAAAACATTAACAATCATTGCTATTTATAGACCAGCCTTTAACACCTCTACAAATTGTGCCTATAACAACTAGCATTCCCCAAGCTACAAAGATATATGAAGCCAACAAGGTGGGTAGAAAATGAACAGGAAAATAAAAAAATCACACCTGTGTCTCTTCTGGTAGCAAGAAATAATACATCAGGGAAATTCATATAATAATACAATAGTAGGCTGGAAGATGCCATTGCCCAAGAAGGCTGATAACAGAAGTGAAGAAGAAACTTATAAAGTACACAAAGGGCCTCCCAATATTGCAAAAAACTCAAGAAGGGAGAGGGCTATCAAGAATATAAACCCTACAAAGGCAGAACAGTAGACCTGAAACAAAGATTACCTTATACCAATGGCAACAGAGGAATTGACAAGGACTCCTGAAATATGTCCAAAGTATATATAAAATCTTTAAAATAAACAAAAATCTTCCTATTACTGCAAAACAACTAAAAGAAAAGAAAGAAAAGTGAAAGACAGTGTCTCCTTCTTCATTCATGGTGAATAAACAGTGTATCAACTGATTTATGAATTGAGACTTCTTGAGAAAAAAAAACTAGTACTGGGAGAATCCCTAATCTGCCTCAAGTTCTGAGTGTGCTGGATTTGTTGCTAAATGTAGAGATTTAAAAAGTAACAAATATTAAGTTATTCAAATTTGTCTTACAAATTTTTACAATATAATCCTCATTTATTAATACTTTGGTAATGATAGGTTTATAAGTAAGATATTCGTAAGAGGTTAGGTGAGAACAATTTGGTTAAAACTGTACATTTTCTCTACACTCCCTACACAAAGGATGGAAGATGGATACATGTCGTGTTTAATTTTTTTTTTTTTTTGGTGGGGCTTTAGGGCTCGTCAACAGCGAGGTCATTAGAGCCCTGTGTTTAATTTGTATTGATCTCAATGATAATTTTATAATACAGCAAATGTTTTTAGTTTTTTATTTAGTAAACTGGCAGGGTTCTATTTACAAGCAGGGTTTTGTCTCATCACAAGTGACCAAATAACTTACTTATAAACCTATCATTGAATTTTATTGAATTGAAAATTTCCAGTAATCGATTCAAAATTATGAGTTACTTTTTGTATTATATTAAATTTATATACATCCTCCAAAACAAACATTATCCCCCCCCCCTTTTCCTTCCAGTTCTTAGTACAATTGGAAAAACTTTCAAATTATATTCCTTCACTGTTTGAGTACCTTCAATATCACATACTTCTGTGAGAACTATTGATTCTAATTTTGTCAGGAAGTAGATGATCCTGTAACTCTTCTCAATTTCTTTTCAAAGATGTTATGTTTACATGCACTTTTATGGTTATTGGCAGTTTTATTTAAATTCCTTTCAAATTCCCTAAAATTATAGGTTTTTTCTTTCTCCATTTCTATTTTGTTTCAATCCATGAAAAAATGTATACAATTCCTGAGAAAATTGTACCCTTAATCTACATTATACTGCTTACATCTTTTTCAGAATTAGTAATATTTTCCGTCTGCATATTTAATTAATAACAAGTAAAATGACCCATTTTTTATGAAAAAAAAATTCCTGAGAACACAAAGTGATCCTTCATGTCTTAGATACTTTTTTGCTTACCGGTAGTACTATTGGCTTATATGAAAAATAACTATATTTAGATTTCTCTGACTGTCTTTTGTTAAGTTGTTGATCTAGAAAATTGGGGAATTGGGAGAAATTTCAACACCCTTTGCAATCTTTAAATGAATCTATTGTTAGAATTATTCGACTTGGAGAGCTGAAATTTCTGTCATTCTCTTTAGATTTCTATAATTTTAATGTGACATGAAACTTGATAATGCTACATCATGTAAAATATTTTTGAAATTTTTAAAAAATAGTTTTTTAATACCTCAAAATTGGATTTTTTAATTCTCCGAAAAGGAAAGAAAAAAGAAAAAACCCAACATCTTATTTAAAGAACCTTTTGAAAGAATGTGTACCAAATTTGAGGGTGGAATGAGAATGGGTTTATTTTAAAATAATGAATTGAATTTAACAGTTAATATCTTGTGTTCATAAGAATTGCTTAATTCTTTAGGTATATTCCCAATTTTTAAAGAAAGCAGATAACATATACTAACTTTCCTTGAAATTTTATACATAAATACTAATTTTCATTCAATATAGGGCAAGAGAAGTATTTTATTACTTTTTACAAGTTACATTTAATGAATAACACAAACAATAATCATAAACATTGATAAAAACTAAAAAATAAAACTTCATTGCATTCTCATTTGTCTATGGAAGTCATCCCAACAATCTTCCTGAATAGACTTTCTGATTGATTTAAAAAACTCAGAAAAGTGATGTAGGTTGTGACTGCAAAAAACAGGAATGATTAACAAAATTTTATAGTAATATACATTTTGCTTCTTAAATTATAAAACAACCAAACCTACAGAAGGATAATTTTAATAATAGCAAGAAATATTTATACTCACATCATTAATAATACAGAACCCAATAGTTCATTTACACTAAGGAGATGATGAATATATGAACGTGTATGTTCTTGACAAGTCAAACAGGAACAAGATTCACTAATGGGTTGAAAATCACTAAAATATCTGCAATAGATTGGTGAAATCAAAGTAGTGAAAATTGGTTCCAAGCAATTTTGAATAATTACATTATAGAAAATGGTTAAACAGAATAACAAACAATACAAGAGCTGATAAAACAAACTAAATTGGAATGTATTGATGTAAAACAAATATATGGGAATAAACTGTAAATGAACAATGAAAATATTTTAGCAAAATTTTGATAAGTTTGTCACAAATTAATGTTTTTTAGAAACTTAATATTCATTACCCTGTAAGTTTTAAGAAAGGAAATTTATAATTTCAAAGTTTAAAATTTATGATTAAGGTTTTAGATTTTAGGTTATTTTTCATTAACTTTGCTAATGAATATGAAATCTATTTCATTATTTTTCGAGGATGAAATCATTCTGTAAGTATAGGTCTATGAATCTATATAAGGCAAATGCAGTTAATGTCAAATGTCTGCAATAAATAAATAAATAAATCAAAAAGGTTGAAAATTTATTTATTAAGTCTAAATATCCCATGTAGGGAAGAAAAGTACTCTCCCCAGAGTTAATATTTGTTCCAGAGCTAGGAATTCTTGAAACTATATATAAAATTCATATGTATATGTAAATGCAAAAATATGTGGCTTTAACACGTGAAGTGGTAAGAAGAGCTGAGCTCCATTCCTATATAATACTATAGTGCCCCGAGCGGTTGTAGCAGTAATGCAACCTCCTCACTTGGAGTGTCTGCACTCGCACTCCTCCACATCAACGGGTGGTCTTATCACCAATGCTTGTGTAACATTGTAGCCTTATGTCAGGATTATGCATTAACTCTGCAATAAACTGAAAACTTTTGAGAGACCAACTTCAAAGGACTACCAAAAATGTAGAAGAAATCTCACAACTTGGATTACATAACATTCTTCATCTTCATGAATTAATAATATGGCAGGGTCTGTTAAATTACCGGTACCAGCAATACTATTGATGATTCAGGTATGCGAAGAGGTTACAATAATGTTTGAATTGTAAATATACACATCCTTCAATTATATATTTTAATCTATTCATTGACTATCACACTTATGAGAAAATGAAGAGTCAGAATTTATTTATAACACCTCTTGATATTTTGAATACTTCAATTAAAAAAGAGAGAGCAAGTAAATATGGAAAATTGGAAAGGCTGTATGAGAGATATAATGGGATGTATGTATGGTTATGTTAGTGTGACCAATGAGAAAGGGGGGTGAATACTCTTGAGGGTCACTTTGTTACTTGAGGGATTAAAAAAAAAATTTCACTATAATGTGCCTCATTTACCTAATACTCCATGAAATTTTATCCTCCCAATTGTATAAAGGAGAACTTTCATTTTTGTAGCAATATGTCAGGTTTTCACAATCCTTTTCTGAAGAATAAACATATTTTTGAATATGAAATGTCAAAACCAGAAAAAACAGTAATTGTTGATTAAATATGACAATCTATAATAGTTATGAATAAGAATAATCACTTATGATAAAATATTTACTTTTCATACAGCCCCTTGTATAAACTATTTTGTATGACAATGAAATGTTATTTTATTCTTTCTATTTAATATATACATACTTTTTGTCTTTTAGATTGATTTCAAATCTTGATGCTGAAGAACAATCGTTTGTATTTTCAACAGATTTTTTTTCTTCACTCACAGCCTCAGTGTTTCCATGAACAATTCTAATGAACGAAAACACATACTTAATAATCAAAAGACATATTTTATTTTATTTAAGTATATAAAACAAAAATATTGCCATTAAATATAAAGAAGGTAATAAAACACATAATATAATTCTTCCTTTTCCATATCTGCTAAGAGGTCAGTCAACAAATAGGTAATTCATGAAAATAAATTTAACATTCTTCAGTATCAATGTTCGGGATAACTATTCTCAAGGGACCTTAATGAGCCTGTCTCGTATTACATGAATAACCATAGGAATAACCGTTATCCTGAATACTGCTCTCAAGGGAGAGAGGGAGTGAGAGTTTGAGAGTCTGAATCTATATGTCAATTTTCGTAACTATCCATGACATATTTGGTCAAGAAACTAAAATATAGTAACGACCTAGAAACCACACTAATTTTCTCAATAACTCCCCTCCTAGAACAAAATGTATTGGGAGAGGAAAAACAATAAAAATCTAACAAGATTAAAAGAAACTAACTACATGAAACTTGGGAAAAAATCTCTAAAAAGCCAAATTTTGGTACTTAGAAGAAAAACAAGAAAATTAAATTGAGCCTAAAAAATTGTGTCAACTTGCCTCAGCATCCTTTAAAACTCACATTAACACAACCGTGTTCTTAAATACTCATATTTGTTTATTTTGGAGACATTGTATTAGATTTCTCTTTACATAAATGATATCACCTTATTTTATTCCATCCCACATACTCTTGAATCCTTACTTCACTGGATACAATCACCTTTTTTAAAATATATACTAGTAAAGAAAACCCCATAAATTAATTTACTATCTTCAACAATTTGAAACACAGATGATAATTAACTACATACGAGAACACCTATGTAAGAAAAGATGAACGTACCTATTAAGTTTATTACAAAAAGTCAAAGCAGAACCTCGCTCAGTCACTACATACGGGTAGGAACCATCATATATGTCAATTCCGAGCTCAATCATATCCAAAATAACTTCAGGATTCCAACAACCATGGATAATTCTCATCTTCTCGGGTGGAAGACATTTCTGAAAGAATGCGAATTTTATTAAAAGAAAAAAGCAAGAACATATTATTTAAAAGCAAACACACACTCACCAAAGTTTTTTCAAGAACATTCTTGACACTTTGAAAAGATATGTTCTCAGTGTCAGGTCCATTTTTGTGGAGTCCATCTATAACAAATCCATCAAATGGATGTTGCCCCATTTCTTTAGCACATGCTTCTCTCGTTGCTGGGTCATAACCCCCTTCAATTACTCCTAAAATTCCCTTATTTTTCAGGGTCTAACCAAAAGTTTATATGATACAATAAGCAAAAAAGTTTAACAAATTAATTGACAGTTCGTTCATAATTATTTCTTACCTTAGACCCTCTATGTCTTTCCAAACAAGCAGTAGTGAAGCGAGATGTTCTGTCAGCAGACTTTTTTACCCTCTTCTTCTTGCTTTCTGCATCTGTATCTCCATCATGTAACACCTCATAAAAATCTGGTGAAAATGCTTCAATGATATCCATGTAACTAAATGGAACAAAAACACAAATCCATTACAAATTCTTCATAACTGTTTTATAAAAAAACAACAACATATTCCAGAGAAATAAAGTTTTTATTAATGAGCTACAAAAGTAAAAGAAATGTTCATCTGAAGTTGCAGAGTTAAAAAAATTAAATGAATTTTTATTAGAGTATTTAGGGAAAAGTAATTTAGCATTAATAATAAAAAGAAGTAAATACAGAGTTAGTATTAAATTAACAACTTCTGTTTTTCTTACGTGAGTATCCATAGCTTCGCTGATGTGTTTCGGGATTATTAAATTCCCAAGTAAATGTTTCATCAGAATTGACCTGTTTTATGTTGATTCCCATTTTTTCTCCTTTATGTTTGTTAAAACGCGTATCTACCGCATAGTGACGTGATGTCAGAAGTCACACCTACCACCGACGACCCCATCTCCGCCGCCACAGTCGACCACGAATAAACAACCGCTAGAATTTAAATTGAAATTACTTGATCGAGTCGTATTGAGATCTCTTAAATCTTATTCCAATGGCGCTTGGCATGGAGTGCCGTGTCGCCCGAATAATTTAGTGTCGTGCGAAAGTGACATCGAACCGGAATGCTACGATACAGCATCTTCCGTAAGTGTTTGGTTTGGATTTCTTTTTTGATTCAGAAACGAAATAATTTA
Organism: Laupala kohalensis; assembly: GCA_002313205.1. Taxonomy (NCBI): domain Eukaryota; kingdom Metazoa; phylum Arthropoda; class Insecta; order Orthoptera; family Trigonidiidae; genus Laupala; species Laupala kohalensis. The sequence goes on from NNCF01128033.1 coordinate 1,423,917, forward strand.
TGATTTTTAGCGCAAAACCTAGGGCATTTTTACGCATGCTCCCACCGTAGAGACGCACGCATGCGTAGCAGCTAATAATAAGGGCACCCGGTGTATCACGAGAGCAAATCGTCGGAAACGTGATGCTGGTTAACCACGCTAAAACATTACACAGATTTACAGTCCGTGAACTCCAAGAACATAATTGTCAATTGGTTATTTATGTCTATTAATTTGATTCTACTTAACAATCTTTTTCGACTTCAATGTGGATAATAAATGTAAATAAAAATTGTCTATGAAAAAGGTCGTAGAGTAGAAGTAGTCTATGCAGCTAAAGTAATGGAAAACGACAGGCATATACTAAAATCGAACAACCGGATGAAAGCCATGTGGAATATTGTTAAAAATTACACGTCAACTTCTGAAAATCGCGAAGAAAATGTTTCTCTACTAAACGATGGCAAAATCGTATCAAATCCTCAGGACATCGCAAATTTGTTTAATTCTTACTTCTCAGAAGTAGGTAAAATAACGAACTCAATATGTCCTTCAATTATATCCACCCACGTACCCAATTCTATGTTCACTTCTGAAACTAACGCCAGTGAATTCATGAGAATCATCAGCTCATTAAAAAACAAATTTTCAACAGGTATAGGTGATATACCCGAATTTATTGTTAAATTTTCGTCCCACGCTATATTAAATCCACTCATAAATATTATTAATAGTTCTTTATCGGAAGGGGTGTTTCATATTTAAGAGAGCTAAAGTGAAACCTTTACACAAGAAAGGAAACAAACTTAATATTGGAAATTACCGACCAATATCTCTACTATCCACTTTCTCAAAAATCCTAGAAAAATTGTTCTGTAAGCGTCTTCTAGATTTTTATCAAAAAAACAACAACAACCTTCTATCTGACGATCAACACGGTTTTAGGAAATTCTTTACCACTACAAGTGCCATATTATCTTTCTTAAACGATGTTACCACACATCTTGATCATGGAGAAAATCCTCAGGGAGTTTTTCTTGATTTATCCAAAGCATTCGATGTCATCGATTACGAAATCCTTTCCAAATTGCATTTTTTAGGCATTCGTGGACTTACACATTAATGGCTAACATCTTATTTAAAAGATAGATATCAACAGATCGAAATATCCTACATTAAAAATAAAATACTTGAGCGTTGTCTTTCAGAAACAAAGCCACTTACTTGCGGAGTACCCCAAGGATCAATTCTCGGCCCTATACTCTTTTTATTGTATGTGAACGACATGTCATCATCCACATCAGATTGCAAAATGGTTCTTTTTGCTGATGACACTAATTTACTATGTAAACACGCCAACGCTCAAAAAGTTTAGTCTAACCTTTTTGACGTGAATCCATGCAAATCGTCTCATTGTAAACACTGACAAAACAGTGTCTATGTCATTTCACAATATTATCACAAAATCTTTACCACAAGTTTCTCTTTCCTTAAACGGAACACAATTAAAAACTGTTACGAATACAAAATTCTTAGGTCTCCATATTCAAGACAACCTCAAATGGAATTGTCACGTTGACAATCTTA
>NNCF01128033.1:1426224-1450336 GCA_002313205.1 Laupala kohalensis
TCATACAGGTTCTCTAGGCTTTGTCTAGGGGCGTGTTTATTGTAACAATAAATCGTGAATTTAGTGTTATTTCAATTCTTATGATTTTTAAACACTATACTCAGAATAATCTATAGTTCGATAATAATTTGTACATGTAAAATTTTTTGGTATTAAATTACAAACATACAGATATTCTATTAGTATTATAACTTGCAGCTAACTTTTTATCTTATCTAGGAATTTTTGCTGAAATATTTTAATCAGAAATTTTTGAAATTTTTTGAAAGGGTCCTGCCTTTGATCAAGGGCTAGGGCCCTTGATCGAATTGATGGGATGGTCCCTTGCTTGCTTCCAGAGTATATTAGTTTATTGTCCTCCACGTGGTCATACGCAGTTTGTACTGCATTTTACAATAAATTTATTAATAAATCCAAGAACATAACTTATTGACATTCTCCATTCGCTGTTCTGAGAGTGTACTGGTGCATCCCAATTAAAAATGCAGTTCCATTTGACAGATAACTGAACCAGTGCGGAGATATGATTGTTCCATTTGTCTATCGAGGAGAATTCTCCACGCACTGAGAGCAAATTTACTCTAAATATTTTCTCAATGCAGGAGGTACTGCACTGGGCGTTGGTGACATTAGAGGTGAGCCTGTGATAAATGAATCCATGATGATTGCTATGAGTTTATTGAGCAAATATTATCTTTATCTGAAACCTCCTCCAATGAAGAGCAATAGTTGTATGTCGAATTAGTCGTTTCCAAAAGTTATAGATTTGGTTTTGATTATCCAATTAAGATGATAGGTTTGGTTTTGATAATCTGATTATATGATGGACAAGTAATATTTGCATTAAACGCACACTTCCTTTCTCTGATTTCCTTAATACTTTACTGCAAGAAAAATTAAAATTTAGTGTGATATTAAAGACAATCAATAATTAAAATCTATTCTCAATTCACTAACAATCACTTCATTCTCAATGTCAATATCAATATCAATTTCTACTTTATATATTATCTTGAATTGGATGGATGACAACGATGTTTCAACAATGAATCAAAAATTCTGAAATTTTAAAGTATTGACGATGTGTTCTCACAAAACATTTTACTTTCATAGTAGACTAGAAACTTAGACCTGAAGTGTAGAAATTTATATTGACATTGAGAATGAAGTGATTGTTAGTGAACTGAGAATAGATCTTAATAATTGATTGTCTATAATACCAAACTAAATTTTAATTTTCCTTGTAGTATAATATTTGCATTATTTACACGAATTACACAAAACTTTTGACATTCAGCAGCAGTTATCAGGCAATTTGAAGACAGTAAAATATATTATGTCCCTACCCAGCAAATAATCTTTGCAATGATGTCTCATTTGTGAATACTGGATAAGAATGACAGGTTAAAATGTTTTTCTTTCAAAACGTTACCTTTTAGAAATTAGGTATAACGATTACCTTTGGGGGTCCAATTGTTGCCTGCCCTTGCGGGTAAATACAGACACCGAAGAAGAATCATTAAAACCACTTATAGTTTTCACAGCTGGATCTTGCACTGTGCAGTAAATTAAATTTTCCTGGAGAAATAAAACATACATTTAACACATTTATTACATTTTGTATAAAATAATAAGCAATAATATCAAAAAACAAATACCTTGAGACCAATAAATTCAGCTATGCCTTTTTTAAAATCCCTAACAGCGGATTCACTAACAGCAGTGGTAGCAATTGGTACCTGGACTCCACATGGTTCTTGAAAAACCATTTCCAGAACTTCATGAGTAATATGAGGCACACTGCCTGCCTGCACAATCACAAGTAATTTCAATTTAAGACAACAGTATGGTTATGGTCTTCAACAATATGTTAATTGACTAGTCTGTTTATAGACTGCACACGAGATTATTTTCATTGGCAGTAACGAAACTCGTTATTTCAACATATAAATAAAATTAAATAAATCATGGCAAATATATAGCAAGGAGGCAGCAGAGTTGCTAGAATTACAGAAATAGAATGAACAGGATGGGGAAAAGAACTCTGAAAACTAGTTTTTCCCTGAGAACAGAACGGTTGAAAATCACTGCTAAAAAAAGTTAATTTCCATACAAACAAATATATGTTAACATTTGTAATTTTTTATGATTTTTACCCTTTTATTTTTAGGAAAGAGCAAAACTATGGTTTACAGAAATGTATTCCACAATATCTTTTTTTTTGGTGGGGCTTTGGGGCTCGTCAACATCGAGGTCATTAGAGCCCATCCACAATATCGATGGTTCAAAATAAGCATCTACAAATCTTTGTTGATGAGAATGTTTAAAACAAAACTTTGTTATTTATATAGTTCTTAGAAGTAATAATTCAATTTAAATGGAGAAAATCTACACATCTGATCGACTCCCAGGTGGGAAACTGGGGTCAAGAGTAGGCCTGAGTCCGTCAACGCGGTTCGATCCTCAGAGCTGCGCAGATTCAAGAAACTAGTGATGGGCAGCTCCCAGACTTTTGAGGAGGTTCCGATGGACATCCAACTCCGCGGACGCACATCCAGGTTCCATGTTCACGGGATTTGTATGGCTCATAGGGCGTGCCGTATAACGGACGTGAATCCGACCGAAGTATTCGGTGTAGCGTATTCGCTGTATTTGGCTAAATATTTGACATACTCACAAATATCACAAACATGGTTTGAACACGCAAATAACACAATAATGCTCTATAGCGATTATGGGCGGGATCTATCCATCTTTTTTTCGCGGACGTGGAAGGAGCAAGCTCCTCACCAGTGGCCCTACGATACCAGGATCTTCACCGGAACCGCGTTAGCATTCCTTCAGAGGGGCCCGTTGTGATCCATGTGGATTCCCTCGGTGGTTGCACTTTCCCTACTCCCCCATACCTTCGACCTATTACTCAGATGTCAGGATTAGGGGTTCAGGAACGTCACTTGCTTGCTTGTCTGTGAACTTCACTCTACTCCGCTTTGCAATTCTGCCTCCTTCTCCCTCTTCATGATAAAGTGCCCAATGAAACATGCCACTTTTTCCCATTTCTCCGGGTTTTCCATCATCTGAGTGATAAGGTTATCAGGTTGCAGAATACACCCTATTTCAGTAGCATCTATCTTGCGTGTCCTTTCGTGTGTGAGACATGCATAGATTGCATGTTCTGGATCGTCCAGTTCCGCAGCTCTGACAGCTTGGGTTCATTCGTTTGTGCATACGATGCAAGTATGCCCCAAAACACCAGTGTCCGCTGATGGCTTGCGTGAGGAAGTAGTCCCGCTGGCCATGCCGTCGCTTGCACTACTCCTCAATCTTAGGGATCAATGTATGCGTCCATTGTCCTTTCGGATACGCGTCCCATTTGGATTGCCATTCCCTATTCAACTCTCTGCGGGCTTCTTCCTTTACCTCTTGTCGAAGAGCTTTATCTGTGCCTACTTGGTTTTGTTTCTCCCATATTATCGCTCTTTCTTTTGCTTGCAACTAGATGGGTGGGATGCCAGACAACACCAAAACTGCTCTTGTCGATATCGTCCGATATCCACAAATGACTCTCAAAGCCATTTTTCTTTGAACAGGCGCCATGTATCACTTAATTATTTCTTTATGGGTGTAATGTCCCCATATTGGCCGGTTTTCCGATCGCATCGCATGGCACGCATCGAGGTATGTTTGTACACTTTGATGCCAGGTGCGTTGATTCGTCACAGATAAAGCATAACTTGGTGCTCGTCGTCCTTTTTCCAGGTGCTAGAAGTATGTCCGAAACATAGGCAGTTGATACATCTAGGGACTGTACTTCTCTCCCGAACCCTTGCTATGACCCATCCTATTCTCATCTTTCCTGTTGCCATGATGCGTTTCATAGCTGCTGACACAATTGCCATTTGAGTACCCCAGCTCGGACAGTGATATTATTTGAGTCGACATCACGCAAAGCAGTTAGGAATGCTTCTCGCACTGTATCTTTATCTGTGTACCCGTCAATGTCCCTGATATCAAGGGTTACCATCTGCTGTGAGGATACGACAGCCAAGGCCGTTTTCATTGCTTCTTTGACTTCCTCGGCCTTGAAACCAGTTCAATTAGAAGCTCTCATGTCTGTCTTATTTTATTTACCTTTTCTCCTACGTTTTCCTTACTGACCTTTTCCGTCATTAATTTTAAGACGACGGCGTATGAGGTTCCATCGTTCTTACACTTCAGAAGGATTACCTCCGGTTTGAGCCTTACCTTTTTCTCGCTCGTTCCGCTCTGTCTCTACTTGCTTTTCCCTACGTTTCTTTTGCCTGTCTCCACTGGCAGTTCAGCCGTGAATGCTTGTCAGTGGGCATTGGTCTTGCCGTTGGCATTGAACAATGATTGCTTTTGTGCTGAGATTGCGGTATGTCCTCATTTTCATATATGTCCAAACCGTCTTTCCTTATTGGTTCATCTGGCTGTGAAGTGACTGAAATTAGGGTAGTTCCAAGTTCAATCAATTCAGGTAGTTCCGATATTTCAGTCAATTGGGCATTTGGTGCCAGGTTTATAATTCTCGTCATGTCATCCACTACAGTAGTAAAGTTGGCTTGCTCCTTTTTGTCTCGTTCTTTAATCCTCGTGACCCGATTAGCGAGGGACGTTGCCGCTTTCATGTCAGTTGTGATTGTCTTATGGATATTCCTAGCTGATGTAATGACATTGCATTAAGTTTTTCCACGAGACTGTCGAACAACCGAGCTTCATTCTGTTTTGTCGCTACAACCCCTTGCCATCCTTCAACAATCCGAGTTACATTTGCCTCTGGAGGTAGGGTCTTCGACTTAATCGCAGTGCTGTTTCCACCTCTGCCTTTTCTTTTCGCATTCATCTCACTTGTTGTTGTTGCTTCTATTACATCCGAGGGTTTAGAGAACACTCCCCCTTCCACCACTCTCCGCCTCAACTAGACTTGTAGAATTATATCTGTTGACTTCTTCCATTATGTTCCCACGAGAAGCCAAGGAAAAATAGTCAGCCTGAACAGAGCCCCGCCTGTCCAGGTAAGGCTTCTTACTCTGGGAGGTCGCCAGGTATCCAAGAGGTTCCGTTTGAGATGCAGATAACACCCTGCACCATTCAGGCTTCGATACGGGTCGCATTACATCTTACCTTGAGGTTGGAGAAAAGTTGTGAAAGTAGCACGAAAGACACTCCCTAGCCCTCGAAACCTAATAGCGTCGTGGTCGAAGATAGCAAGAGTTGGCCAAAGAAGACCGGTAGAAAAGAGAATCGGTAGAGAGAATCAAGTATACATAAGTGGAAGAAATACTTGATTCAGCTCAGGACCCCGTGGTTACTACCCACGAACTCCCAAGATGAGAGCCCTTGAGGGGGAATGGGTGTAGAAACAGGAAGGGTGAGAGCTAGACAGGTCGTTGCAGGACACACTTAGTCTGATTCCTCAGCTGAAGCCTTTCCGGCATGGGAAACCCTGCCAGCAGCCTCACCATCACCTAACGCGATGATGCAACTGCAGCCGGCATAGCTCCAAGCATCATCAGAGTGCACAAGCCATCGCCACCCGCACGGACAGTGCTACGTCAAGGTGGTGTCCCAGGAGAGAGATCTATCTAGATCTATCTATATATACATACATAAAATTCAAGTAATATTTCTACTGTTTCGTTTTCCCAACCCATATAAATGTTCCAGTCCATATTAAAGATATTGTACAATAAGAAAAGTCAAAATATAGGTTAAAGAACCAGAATATCTCGATCACGCGCGCATTATTAAGCGAAGCACGGCAAACCAAGTGTGGAAGGTTCACGCAAATACTTGCCTCATTTGAGTGCTTTGATGTCCGACTAAAAGCCGACAAGAGGACAGATACGCGTGTTCGCGTATTTGCCACAGTAGAGCAAATACATCGAATAAAGACAAATAGCTCATCTACACTTTACCGTGTTGGCAAATACACAACTACGCAACGCCAAGTGAGGTGCCGGCATTACATACAAAAAATTTGTCTTTTTCAGGGCAGAGCAGAGTACGACAGCGATAGAGGTCTGTACTATTCTGACATTGCCCTGAAGAAGGCCACAGCGAGATATCCGAAACGTTCGTAGTTGCGTCTATTGAGACGCGGTTTGTCCCAGACGAAGTCTATGCCTTCACACACATTTCATATTAGTAGATCATAATAAAAATAAACGAACTTACTATATTTATCTCTAAAAAATGTTAAACTAATATTTTATGTTGCAAAAAAAAACACGTTTCGCGCGACACGTTGCCTAAAAAACGTGTCGTGCGAAATGTTCATAGAAGTAGATATCAATTAATTTCATTGATTGGTTGGTATGTAAGTACTTGCCAAAGTATGTATTTTCTTTACAGTTTTTGAAGACATAGTTCAACATAAAATATGAAATCATTTTCAGCGTTTAAGATAGTTAAGTACCTTTATTTTTATTAGGACCTAATGTGAACTATGTATAAAGGTATTAGCATTTAGCACTTCATTACCTTAATAAAATCCTAAACGTGTTTTATTCGTTTTAGTACATGATTTAAATAAAAGTTTGTTTTTAAAAAGTTTTTTTTTGGCATACTAGTTTCCACACGAGTAATTATACGTCAACAATGTATACTGCAACCTGCAATGCACCAGTGTCTGAACTTGTGAAGTGTTGCATCATCTCGGTCGGCAATTGCATAGTGCAATAAACCTCCGTGAAGCCCATGTTATCTAGTAAACTAAAATAGCCGTCAATAAAGGTACAAAAACATCGTTATGGGTGAATAGACGGGTAAGACAAGAAAGATCATGAGAATACTATTAATGTAGTATACAAAATAAAATGGAAAGATTGCAATGCAAGATTGCTATGCAGTTCAAACAAAGAGAAGGTTAAACACTAGAATCCAGGAGTACAAACGAAATTTAAAATGTTCAACAAAGTGTAGTAGCCTCACATTGTATTACTAACGATCACTTAATGGATTGGCATAATGTTAATATGGACAAAGAACTTAATTATTAAAAATATAAGGAATTAATTATTGCGTATCAGAAAAGATATTCATGAAAAATACCTACGCGAGTTTGAATTTACGCACTGACACAGAAAAGTCATCGGGTATTTACAATACAATATTATAACGTTTTTGTAACTACGCATTTTTGTAAACATATTTTGAGTTTATAATTAATACCACGTTCAATTGTGTTGTTACATTCCTTGTTATAATTTTTACGACACACCTTACGACCACTTAAATTTAAACGAAGTCGAAACGTTGTGTTCTCCAAAGCATTTAATAAATGGTATTCGTCCATCATAAGGTCGTAAGTCTTAATTATTTATTTATTTTGTGACAATGAACATCAGACTTGCGATACAATGCTTTATCGTCCAGTACTTTCACCAGCTATTGTCCTTTTAGCCCAGTCGAAAAAAGTTTCAAATGGAAAAAATAATTGGCGTAAAGCTGAATTATTCCACAATGATACACTACTTCCCAAGGATCATTTTCACAGAAGTCTCTAAGAATGCCCCCCAACCAAGTTGCAAAATGTGAACATTTACGGTAAACTCATTATCTGTTATTAATGATCGGGTTGAGCTCAATAATTTGTTTTATTTATTATAAGGAATATAAGGAATAAGTGTTTCACTTCAATGTCTCAGTTCATGTATCTAAAACGATGGAAAAGTGACACTGCGAATTACTACCGCGGTTATAAGACTTTGAACCGGCAATCTGTATTATTTCTTCACCAAAAATATTTCGCAACGTGACTTAGTATAGGACTGACGACGTGAGAAACTAGTTAAAGAATGGCATTCGGAAGTTAATTTATTTCATCCTTGTTTGAATGGACTTTTTTCTGTATTACAAAGCTTTACTTTATTTTGACATGACGTTTATCCAGTAAAATCATCTAGAAATTTCATTAATTTTCAAAGATCGGTAAGTTAAGATATGACTGATAAAATTGTTTATATATTTAGTTGAGACTTTTGACTAGTTCACCGTGATTCCGTGAAATTTTTCATATAGTAAAGAACATCTTATAAGCTTCAATTATGTTACAAATTGGCAAGATTAACCTATTCGGGTTTTATTCAGCTTTACGCCAAGTATAATTATGCATTAAGGATTTGCAGGTAAATTTTTCGAAATACAATGCATATTGAAAGAAAGAAACGTCCCGTTTTGCACGAAAATGTCCCGAATTGAGTCAGCGATGGGGGTGACAAAAAGAACCAGGAAACTGAATTTAATTTTTACCATGCAATTTTGAAGAAAATAAATTTTTGACTTTCAGCGCACTAAATCAGACATTTAACTCACTGTGCAATAAACTAAATTCTGTAACTTTACATTGTTTTCGGCAACGGCCTTATTGTCATCTTTAGATAATAGCTTAAAATGTACCTGTTCCCGCGTAACTGCAATAAAAGGATGCAAAAATTAAGTAATGGAAAGCGAAGCGAAAATTACGATTTCACAGAGCTGCGAAAACTACGATTTCTTTACATTATTTGTCAATTCGGAAATAATACATTATTACCCCCTTCATTGTCTCTGTAGTTGTTATCTCTACTACCCACTTTCTCAAAAATCCTAGAAAAATTGTTCTATAAGCGTCTTCTAGATTTTTTATCAAAATATAACATTCTCTCTGACGATCAACACGGTTTTAGGAAATCCTTTTCCACTACAAGCGCCATATTTTCCTTCTTAAACGATGTTACCACATCTCTAGACAGTGGAGAAAATCCTCAGGGTGTTTTTCTTGACTTATCCAAAGCATTCGATGTCATCGATCACGGAATTCTCCTTACCAAATTGCATTCTTTAGGCATTCGTGGACTTCCACATCAATGGCTAACTTCTTATTTAAAAGATAGATATCAACAAGTAGAAATATCCTATACTAAAAATAAAATACTTGAGCGTTGTCTTTCAGAAACAAAGCCACTTACTTGCGGAGTACCCCAAGGATCAATTCTCGGCCCTATACTCTTTTTATTGTATGTGAACGACATGTCATCATCCACATCAGATTGCAAAATGGTTCTTTTTGCTGATGACACTAATTTACTATGTAAACACGCCAATGCTCAAAAAGTTTTGTCTAACCTTTCGACTTGGTTCCATGCAAATCGTCTCATTGTAAACACTGACAAAACAGTGTCTATGTCATTTCACAATAGTATCACAAAATCTTTACCCCAGGTTTCTCTTTCTTTAAACGGAACACAATTAAAAACTGTTACAAATACAAAATTCTTAGGTCTCCATATTCAAGACAACCTCAAATGGAATTGTCACATTGACAATCTTAATTCCCAATTAAGCAAATTGTGTTACGCATTCCGAATCTTAGTTAACGCAGTTAGTCCACGTATTTCCCGTTGCGTATATTTTGCAAACGTTTACTCCCATTTACGTTACGGCATTACCTTCTGGGGTAATTCCGGTCAGAGTATTCAAACTTTCAGAATTCAGAAGAGGATAGTTCGGATAATTTGTAAATCTCACCCCCGAAACTCTTGTAAACCTTTATTCAAGGAATTAAATATATTAACACTTCCCTGCATTTATATTTATGAAACAGTCGTGTTTGTTAAGTCCGAATTACTGAAGTGCCACCCTTGCTTTATACGAAACAGTCTCGTTCACGAACACTATACACGCAATAGTAGTAATATTCATCGCCCTAGAGTGTCAACCACTCTTTGCCAAAAGGGACCATACCATTCGGGAATCGTTCTATATAATTCCCTGCCCAAGAATATAAAAGATATTATGAAATTGAATATCTTCAAATCCGCGGTTAAAAACTACCTCCTGCACCAGTGCTTCTACACTGTAAAAGAATTTATTGATTTTAACAAAAGTTAAATTCGTCTTGTGCTTTATCACGCCATTGCTGTAGTACTTTTTAAACAACTTATAACAATTTCAAAAACTATTTTCTTGCATGATTGTGTTGTCTTATGGCTCATATTAATTTAGTTTTATGTGTACTCAACATTGGCACGTTTGTGTACATAAATTCTGTAGCCCCATCCTGGCCCGGGTTTTTCTCCGGTTTTCCTTCGGGTAGAGGCGGATTTATCATACAGGTTCTCTAGGCTTTGTCTAGGGGCGGGTCTATTGTAACAATAAATCGTGAATTTAGTGTTATTTCAATTTTTAAGCACTATACTCAGAATAATCTATAGTTCGATAATAACTTACATGTAATTTTTTGCTTAAAATTACAAACATATTGACATTCTATTAGTATTATAACTCGCAGCTAACTTTTTATCTTATCTAGGAATTTTTGCTGAATTTTTTGAATCCGCCTCTGCCTTAGGGCCCTTGATCGGAATTGATGGGATGGTCCCTTGCTTGCTTCCGGAGAGTAAATTAGTTTTTTTCCCTCCACGTGGTCATACGCAGTTTGTACTGTTTTTTGACAATAAATTTATTTATATTTGTTATTGCAGCACAAAAAATGTATAGGGCTATTCTTGCTAAGAATTTAATGTAGATTAATATTATATACCAGGAACTTTTAGCTAGAACACTATGGAAAAACTGCTGAGAAAGACAATTTCACCCATTTTCTACACCCCTCACCGAAACCCGACGCGCTATGTTGTGTAACTTTTTATCACATGCTACGAGAAGGGTGTACAACAATTTGACAGAGTAGAACTTTTCTTCTTATATTATCTTGGCATTACGCTTTCCGGGTTTCTTCTTATATGTTTGGATTTGATGATTTTTTAAGGTAATTGTACTCTACTAAGACACGTCGGGATGTGATAACACATTGGGATGACGTGAGTTCAGATATAATCTATATTGCCGGTTCCAAGTACGAACTGGTAGTACTTGTACGTCACAGAGGGTCATTTTACCATCGTCTTAGCTACATGAACTGAGTCATTGAAGATAAACAACATGTTTTCTGACCTCGCTGGGAATCGAACCCGGGGTTTCAGCGTAGAAAGTGAGCACCTTGAGCTATCGAGACTATATATTATAATGAAAAATAAATTTATGGTCAAAATAGTAATTACATATATTTAAATTTGCGATTTTAAAGTGATTTCGAGAAATTTCAAGGAAATGGGAAAATAAGCATATTTTTATCCCCTCCGTAACCGTTGATCGCAGTACAAAAATGTATAGAACTATTTCTATTGAAAATTTAATGTACATCAATTTAATATATTGCAAAATTTTAGCTAGGCCTCATAGTTTTCGAGATATTTGCGAAAAACTGTTGAAGAGGGTAATTTCACCCCTTTTCCACCCCCTCCCCCCGAAACTCGACACACTATTTGGTGCAACATTTTTGCACTAACTAAGAGGAAGGTATAGAACAATTTGGCGTATGTTAGAACTTTTCATTTTGAATGGTTGGGTTCAAGCTTAATTGTACTATACTAATAGTGTCATCCTCTCATTTCGAGGAATTCTCTTGTTCACTGACACGACAATTGACAGAGGACTAATATTCCCAATCTAGTGTTTCTAATTCTCATCACCAAAAAGGACCATATCATTATGAAATGGTTATGAGAAATTTCCTTACAAAAGGTATAAAACATACCAGTAAATTGAGTCTCTTCAAATCCACAATCGAAAGCTTCCTATTGCACCATTGCTTCTATAAAGTTAAGGAATAATTTAATTTTAATAAAGGATATGTTTATAAGTTGCAAATATTACATAAAATATTTCTTTTTACTCCAATTTATATTAAGAATCATGTAAATTTATCAACTGTTAAATTTTATCTCGTCATTGTTTGATAATTTTGATAAGAAATGAATAAAATACAAAATCATTTAAAATGCACACTTTTTATTATTTTTTATTTCTTATATAAGAAGCAATTATATCTGAACTCAACCTTGAAATGGTTGGGTAAGTAATTTCTTTGGCTCCATCTCAGCCCTGTTTTTTTCTGATTTTTCTTTGAGCACTTTGTTCAGTATTAACAGGATGGTCTCTCGCTAGATTCCAAAGGTGCTTTAATAGACTTATGTCCCCCAAATGGGTAGATGCAGTTTTTAACTAATATTTTGGCAATAAGTTTTGTCACTTTGAAACTTTTGAAATAAGAACCTAAGTTTGTTTACATTCATGCAAAATCTAAGTACATATCCATATCGACAGAGGTCAATTTACAAAAAAAAGGTTTTGTACCATCAAGCCAATGTTTATCATACTTAATTATTAATTTATCCAAGGACAATTACTCAAAGTATTATTTAAACAAATCCACTCTCATTCAAAACTAAATACCCTGATGACTGAATTGTCTTCATGGCTTTTGTAGAAGTTGATCACAAATAGGGAACTAATGTAAAATAACTACTAATATAAAGACAGAAATAAAAATACATATGTTTTCTGGAATGTAACTGAATTAACATAGTATTACAAAANAAATAAAAATACATATGTTTTCTGGAATGTAACTGAATTAACATAGTATTACAAAAATGAATATCATGTTATCAGAACAAACAAGTTTAGCCAAGTCTCTAATGACATAAAAATATTTTGTCATAAATTTATCATACACCAATTTCATACTTGAAAGCTGCCAATATTAATTAACACAGCTAGTTTTAAAAACATTTCTTAATATGAAGATCATGGTAAGTACCACAATATATCAAAAGTCAAACTATCCCTGAACAGGCCCCGAAGGTGCCCAAGGGGTTCGCAGAGGGTAGAGCTCCACAATTATTTGACCTCAGCACTGGAAGGAGTTGTTGTGGTCACCATCTTGCTCCGACCTGTTAGGCCCCAGGATAGACCCTGGTACTCATTTTATAGCAGACTGAGTAGGTCTGGGAGTCAGTCTGGATGTTGAGGTGTGATGAAAAATCCACATCTCACTGGAGATCGAACCCCAGTCATCAACTCAGCGCTCTACCCACTGAGCCACGCTGACTCCCCACAATATATAACTGTGTCAATTGGTCACAAAATCATAAATTACACTCTTGAATCATTAATTTCAGAAAGAATGGAGATGAAAGTTGATGGAACTTTACATCTGAATTAGTCATTGAAAGTGATTAATTTTTCACTGAAAGGTGGCTCTTTGAGATTAAAGGTAACAAGTTCTACATTATCAACAGCAATCAACATAAAACTAATAAACACATCATCTGTCATTCATATGAAAGAAATACTGTTTCACAGAGAATCGTGTTTAGCTGCACCTTTCACCATAAATTATATCCAGAGTTAATTTATATAAATCCTTTAAAATAAAAGAAACATTTAAAAAATAAAAAGCATAGAAAAATAATTGTTAATATTATTGTACAATATTTTTCATTACCTTAGAGTGCAACATAAACATCGGTGTTTCTAGCGTCACGTCAGGCAATCTTTGTATTTCTGAAATTTTCCCCAATCGGCAAGTATACTTGGTGGCAGTACACGCAAACTTCATTTTTTAACTTCAAAGTTGTCCACGTGTTTTAACAACGATAACAAGCAACAAGGGTATGAAACGAGGAAAGAGAATTAGCGTACATGACTGGCGAGTTCACACGTGCTTTTGGATCTGTCTTGGACAGAGTCTGTGGTCTTGGATAGGTTTAATTGTCAATGATCGATATATCATTCGTGCAGAAGCAGATTATGATCGATGGGTCGAGCAGTGGAAAGAAGTCCCCAACAACAACAAAATATCTACGTAAAAATGCGTAAAAATTAGATTCCCGAGAACGGAGATGGACCATGTCACGTGTGTATGTTGTACTAAGTTAATATTTTTATTGTGGCGAATTGACTATGTAGGGAATTATATTTATTTTGGATAGTTATTTGCGTTACAGATTCAACGGAAATAGAATACTACGGATATTTTCTCTCTGTAAGTGAATAAATAAGAAAAATACGTTAAAAATGTGGAAAAATTTACCATTTGTCGCCCGCAGAACATGTTTGTTTTCAAGGATGAACGGTAATTTTTTCAGTGTAGTTTCATATGTGTGAAACATCGCATTCTCTAATATTGATGTCTTACAAATTTAGGTTATCTGTCTGTCTGGAGTACACCGGATTATTCAAAAACTGTAATGCCTCATAATTTATTGATTAAGAGACATACCAGTTTTTTTAACAAATGTGAGTTAATGTTTGCTGATAATTAAAATGAACTTTTGTGAGTTACTTAGATGATAATTTGAGATCGCAAGTTGTATGTTTACTAATTTTACAGTACCTGCAGAGCAACTGTGGAAAGGAGTGACTGGTGTGAGTAATGCAGGAAAAAAGAGAGGTAGAGGAAAGGGCATAGGGAAGAAAATGGCAAAGGACCTTAATCGGGGTCAAATTATAGGTGTTGGTGAGTTGGCAGTTTATTATTTGGTGATGTACTGCATAATTTATATTTAATGAAAGTGACACTGTTGCAATCTACAGACAGTCAGGAAATTTTTTGTACCTGTGTGAATATTTTTTATAAGGATTGTTCATTTCGGAGCGAAAGCTTGAATCTGTGGCACTTGTAGTTATGTTTGACATCAAATATATATTTTATATTCATCTTAATTTTTGTTGAAGGTTGCATATTTGAATTATTAGTTGTTGTTCTTACTATCACTTTACTTTGTTTTCTTTCGAAGAATAATAGTGGATCTTAATTATTTATGTGCACTTAGAGACTCAAATTGATTTATTGAATAAATATTTATATTGTCTTAGAAAATTAATTGTAAAATATGTCCACTATTTGTAATAAATTAATTATTGAAGAAAACTGAGTTGTTCTGTAATTTTGTTGCACTATAATGCTAGATGCTCAGGAGAAAGAACTTGAGGTAGAAAAGAACTTTGTGTAGACTGCAATACAATGCCATGTTCAATCATTTTGTGTTATATTTTGCATGATGTCATTTATGTCTTCTCTAAAAAAATCAGCCAGTCTGGATTTATAACTTTTATGATGCTTTTCAGGGAAGAAAAATATATTGTGGCCTGGTCTAAATGCCCCTATTATTAGAGGAAGGGAACTTGTTCGACAGCAGCAATTACCTGAAGATCCAGACCGTGAAAAGAAACTGATTGAAATTAGAGATAAAATGGGAGTGTTTAGACCTCTCCGTTTGTCTCCACTGGAACGAGGCTGGAGTGGATCTAAAATGCCAGGGCGTAGTATTGGACCACCAGATCCAATTGGTCAAGGTATAGTTCGAGTATAATTAGTATTATATATTATTATACCACTCTTTTGTAGTTAATCAGTTAATAAACAAATAAATTGATTATCTAAAAAGCAGTTACAAACTTTGCATCACACACGTGGAGGACAGTATTATATATCCTCCCCTCCCTCTGAGGACCCGCATCAAAGGTAGAGTCTAGGGACCCACAGATCCTAAATCTGGCTCTGATGCATTACATTTTACACATCCATTGTTAAATAAATTTAATTTGCTCATTCAGCCTTTATAGTACTATGACTTTCTAGTGAGGTGATTGATTATTGAATATGAGAAAAGTTGCGTAAGGAATCAATTTGTAAAGCAGTCCAAAATGAATATTTTTGAAATGTGAAGATAACATATTGTTTTACAAGAAACAAAGTTATTGATTTTGTTTCAAAAAAATAATTATACAATTATTTATTTTCACCTTTTTGTGGACTTTTTCCATTTTATTTTGTTTTGATGCAACTAATGTGTTATTTCCAGATGCATTTGAAGGATTTGATACCAAAGTATTAGAGGTAAGATGGTTGATACCCGTGTAAATGAAAATATCTTGGACGTTATTGCCTTGATCTAATTTGTATTCAAATAATTCTAGTTTAAAGTGGTTGTACATATGACTGGAAACTTTGGACGCAAGCGCCGTGTTAGCACTCTGGTAGTTACTGGCAACAAAAGAGGCTTGCTTGGGTTTGCCTATGGAAAGGCAAATGACTCCAAGACTTCTCTTCGTATGGCAAAAAACAGAGCGGGACAGAAACTTATGTACACTGACATTTACAAAGGTCACACAGGTATGTTTTCCTTGGAATGGGTCCATTATTGTGGATGAACACAGTAAAATTTTGAAAATCATTAAAATTGGTAATGGAATTAAACAAACCACTTTTTCACCCGATATATTATATTTCATTCTACAAATGTAAACATATTGTTCTATATGCATAATAAATATTGTACAAAGAAAGTAAATTTGTATTTATATGGTGAAATCTAAAATAAAAGTGTGTTGTATTTTATTATATAATACTGATAATAATGTCATAAAAATTGTGCATTTTCTTAACCTTTGGTGTGAATTCAATATATATATTCAATATTGATGAACACTATTATTTTGACATAATGTTTTATATTTTTAAAAAATTTCATTGAACAAAATTGATTCATAGCACTATGTCAGTATTTTCAACAGTATAATGTAATACATAGAATACATAGAAACACTGAAAATGACACAAAATAGTGTCAGAACATAGTGCTATAAATCAGTTTTGTTCAATGTATGATTTAAATATTAAACATTGTGTCTATAAACAGAGGTCATGTTTATCTGTATTCGGTGTGAATTTTTTTACAGTAATTGTAATACAAATTATTCTTAGCATCATTTCTTCATAATGTAATGTAGTATGGAAATAATTTATAAAAAAGTTTTCAGTGCCTTTCGCTTACCTCTGTTTTGTCTGAGACATTACATTTTTAGGCATTATTTAAAAAAATTAGGTATTGTTTAAAAAGATACACTTACTGCAAAATTAAGTATAATTAAAGAATATAATTTTATTATTTTATTTAAGAAGGAATCAGAATGTGGTATGCCAGTATATTAATCAGAATTGATTTACTAAAATAAATTTATAGTATTGAAGTATTATGTAGATTTTGTATATTGAGTCTTTATTTGTTCTAGTGTACCACAACTTTTTCTGCCAATTTGGGAAGACAAAAATCTTTGTTACCAAGAAACCTCAAGGATTTGGATTAGTGTGTCACAGAGCCATTAAAACGATTTGTGAGTTGGCTGGAATAAAAGATATATATGCCAAAGTTGAAGGTTCTACCAATGTTGGACATATTGTAAAAGCCTTTTTCATTGGGCTTTGTCAACAGGTAGATAGATTTTCTTTTATTTCACCATACTTATATTTTACTTTTTATCTCATCTTAATATCTCTAGCATAAACTTTTAAAGAAGGTTGCATATATTTTATGAAATATACATTTGAAAAGTTAAAAAGCAAGGTATTATTATATGTATGGTGAGCTTCAGTGAATTACATTATATAAATGACGCAAAAATTTATTAAAATGCTACTGAATTAGAAATATTTTACTAGTGTTCCACTTTACAAAATTTGCTGAAAAGGACGAGGGATGATAGGGAATCCTCTTGCTCCCCAATACCAGTCTCCGTGCTTTCTTCATTGTTTCCGTTTGACATTGACAGCTATTTTGTTTGTTTATTGTTTAGTATATTAATGTTTTGTACTCTTGACTAAACCTTTGAAGGCTGCTTTTTTTCATACTTTAATGTAATCTAGATACTATGTGAAGTATGTATGTTATGTACATTTTTGCTTGCTGTGTTGATTTATAATTTATTTCTTTTCACTTCTTGATTATCCAATGGTATACTATTTCAATTCAGTTTAGTATAAGTAAACTATAGCATCTATTTTTTTTTATAATTTGAACATTCCGTCTATCAGGTTTGCAAAATATTTACCTCTGATGGAATATTCATGACTACGCAATAACTCCTTCAATTAGTGAGATTATATTATTAGAATGGTTTTCGTTAGTTTACCTTTCAATGATCAGTACTGCTAATGTTTCATTATAAATAAATTTCAAACAATCTAGAAAAGCCATCAACAATTGGCAGAAGAAAAGAAGTTACATTTAGTTGAATTCCGTAAAGAAAACTCTTACTATCCTGAGGTAGTTGCATCTCCTTCTGAATGTCGCTCTCCTCAGGAGGTTCCAAGTTCGGAAATACTTGATTTTACACAGGTAAGAAAAACATTTTGATTGAATTTTATTTAGAGTATTCTATTACGCAGTCATTTGCAATTAAAATTATGAAATCAAAATATACCATTTTATACAATTTTTGTTTGTTTTCTTTTACTTATAGTATTGTATGGATGGTAGGATTGTTCTTAAAAAGAAAAAATATCCTCCATTTTACAAAAAACTTCCATCATGGCAAGTGTACCTTAAAAAACATGAGGGTATACGGAATCATGACAAGGTATTTTATGTATTGTATAGAAGTATTTTTTAAAACTCTTATAAGGAATACTATTTTGACTGAACAGTTAATCTTGCAATACAGTTAATTTT
The DNA here is from genome assembly GCA_002313205.1 of Laupala kohalensis. Lineage (NCBI taxonomy): Eukaryota > Metazoa > Arthropoda > Insecta > Orthoptera > Trigonidiidae > Laupala > Laupala kohalensis. The sequence goes on from NNCF01128033.1 coordinate 1,444,587, forward strand.
TCTTAACTACCAACTTTTAGTTGTTGATGTAATCATAAATCTAAAAAAGAAATGTTATTTTAAAATATTTTCAATTTGTACTTTGCATGAATGAACTATGCAACTATGAAATAACTGTGCTACATTGTAAATTTCTAAATGTGCTACTTATGAAGCATTCCTCATTGTTACATTACTTAATTAATTGATGTTTCAATTTCAGGTTCGGTTGCACATGTTGGCAGAGTATGGTGAACTTCGGAGTTTTCTAACAGACAAATACCCTGAGTGTCGACCTATGGAATTTAAATTTAAAAAAGAAAGTGCTGATGATGCTGTGGATAGTTAATAATTTAACTGTTTTATAATTAATTATTATATTTAATTGATCTTCAATACAAAGTGAATAAATATTCATTAGATGTTACTTATTATTTGTCCTGTGCTTCTTCATGCTGATAATTTCTGGAAGTTAGTGTGTATGATTGACCCAATATATTTATGTCCACCTGAAACAAGGTAAATGTATTGGAAATTTTAGATCCAAAATCCACATGTATAACCATAGAGGACAAAAGAATTAACTTGCATGGGTTCGTACCTCTGCATTCACATAACCCAATATCTCTCCATGGCCACAAATTTATTATTTTGAATTATAATCTTTTGAGACCTTTTATATACAACAGTATTTCACTCACAATGTTTCATTTTATTTTTTAAAAGTTTTTATCACCACATGTCACCATCTTTTGACTGTATCAATATATATTACCAAGTATCAAGTTGAATGTCATATCCATTAAGTTGAACTATCTCTGTTCATATTGCTATGGAAACTCCTCCAAAATAATAACTCATGATTCAGAATTAGATTATTTCTAAGGAGATCGCTGCATTACATGATAGAAAGTGTCTAAGTGATATAAGTGCCCGCATTTGTGACTAGCGGAAAAGTAAAACGGAAGCAATGTAGTTGGATATTCAAAGATCAAAAATGAATTTTGCTCCTATAGTTATTTAGAGGAATAGGAATCATTCGCTTACAGCATTAAATAACAAATTTTTAAAATGTTTGCAAATAAAATGATTAGATTTTTCTGTTACATAGAGAAGTGCTGTTGAATTCAATATGAATTCAGCTGCATGAAAGAGGAAATGGTATTGTCCATGGCTCTTTTAATACTAGAATGATAACTAACTGAGTATATATCAACCATTGCTACAATTGCATTATTTTACAGTGAAATTTTCGTATAAATATATGATATTACATTGATATATTGGGAAATAGATTTGACATTTTTCTACTGAAACTAAGTTACATTAGAGGAAAATGTAGATAATCACAAAACTGATAAAAATGCGTGAATGCAAAATGCCAAAAAGGAATTCTAGTTATCAATAGTTGTGTGTTAAATTTGTTATCTTTTGTAATATTAATTTCAATCCAAGTTTTTTTGACATTCTGTGTTTGTTAAAGGACTTTGTGCATCGTTGTAGCTTCTCTGAAGTGTTGATTGAATCCACTTTTTGTAGTACATTATATCAGCGTAAACTCCGGGACTGGTTGGTGTGGCACAGAATTTTCCCCAAGATATTAATCCTGTTAGCAAATATTCACTTATGAGTGGTTCTCCAGAATTGCCCTTCAATCAAGAAAAATAAATTTCTTAAAAGTTGGAACATTGAATTTCATTATGACATTACAAATATTACCATTTTTTGGTCTCAATTAATTTGTGTTTTTAGGAAGTCATTTATATCCTGTGACATTTTCTTTCTAGAAAACAAAAAATACCCAAATTCTCTTTATTTTATTGCCTTTGCTGCTTGTTCCGTGAAAAACCCCAAACTATAGTATATGGTACTTATAATTGTAGCCAGACCCAGTTATTTTGTAAAAAATATATAGTGGTACCTCTGTTTTGGTCAATATCCTCCCTAAAACAGTCGATGAAATTCAAAACACAAAAACTGAAGCAATTATTTCCATATGAATCAATTTTTTCCCATTATTTCATTCCTGACACTAAAATACATACCAAAACCACATTGAGAGAATAGTGTTAAAACAGTGGGTGGAGATCGTAACCAATTGCCAGGAAGGCTCAAGATATCTGAACCAGTTAGAATTAGGAAACGATGACAGACAGGGTGTCTAAAGTCCCATTTAAGTACACTCACTGTAGAGCAGTACTGCCACCTATGTAATAAACAGCAACTAAACAGTCAAAAGTGCTCATTACAAACTGTTGTATATCGAATATTCTACATAATTGTTTCTTGATCTTCAAAGATATTGCTTGAATTAAGTTGAAAAAACAAATTAAACTAAATATTACTTTAATGTACGTTAAAAAATTCCCTAAACAATATATTTACACAAATTATTATCAGTATATAGATTTAAAACATTCACATTATATATTGTAAGCATATGTCAAATATTATTAATGTATTGCTATAATTACAACATTTTCACTTCCCACTACGAGAAAACATGTAATTAATTACTAAATAATATATTAAAACCATTTTAAAAAAATTTAATACGAAAAAAATGCATTACAATTTTATTCAGTTATGAAATCATATTACATCATTGAGTAATATATTATTATATATAAATAGGAGTGTATTAACAAATTCGCGGTCGACCGGCAAAACGAAAAACTAAAACCACAAACACGCTTGCCACGTTACCCTTTGGTTTATCCGAGATTTTGCGAAAAAGTTATTGATTTAAAGAATAAAAAACAGTAACGTACTATACACACTAAGACAACAAACGCGCCAACATAATTTGTAATTGAACTAAATAAAAGAAAAATTAACCGCAACCAAGGGTGACTTCGGGAGAACTAAATCTAGTGTCTCTAAATTTGGCTGTAGCAGCGCCGTCTGAAGAAAATACAAGGAAACTTTTACGGTGACTAGTTTGATGAGAGTTTAGATACCCTGTCGACAGCTGATTCGAGACGAATGAACTTCGGCGGGGTGAACTATATGACCAAGCTGTCGGTTTCGATTGTTAATAACAGGTTAGTGACTGCCCCTCGCGTTTCCTAGGCGAGTTGCAAGCATTTGTTTGCTTCTTTACCGAACCGAGTGTGACCAGGGCACGGATTTTGCTTGTTTTGCATATTTTATCGTAACTATCTACACCTTTGAGGAATAGATTTATAGCATTTTTAACATCGCGGGACAATTTGAATTTAATTTAATAGTGCACATAGATACGTATTTTGGAAGATTTTTTATGTATTTTATATTTTTTAGGATAAATCACTGTGAAAATCAGAATTTACATGTTCATTATTTAAATATAGCATTTACAATGTAAACGAGTTAATTGGTGTTATTCACTTACCCAATTTGCACTTGCACTTTTTAGTGATAGGTAGATACACATGCAACTGGATTTTTAAGCGCATATTTCAATATTTAGGGCATTTAATCGGACTTTTAGTGCATATTATGGGCTTTCGAAGAGCCTATTTTAAGAGCATATTAGTATATAAAACTTTTTAGTGCATATTTTCTGATGTTTAGTGCATATTGATTTGAGCCATGATAATAACAGAAGGTTCCTTGGTGACTTTGTTGTGAGAGAATCTGCACCGTCGGGGTGAAGGTGAGCGCTCACAAAGCATTTACAGTATAAACGAGTTAATTGGTGTTATTGAACTTACGGACGTATTACAATTATCTAACGCTCATTAAACAGTTCAATATGTAAAAAAATTTGTATCCATTACTCCTCCTTACTCACATAACCGAAAATTCAAATGCAGTTCACCTGAATTATTATTTTTCACCCTGAACTCTTTGCAATTGCCTCCGGGTATTCTCCAAGACAATTTTTTTGCTTAAAGATTTTTCACAGTACGGAAATGCTGTTTAGCAATCTGTACGCAGAATTTACTGAACTACAAAAATATTTACTCTCATGTTTTCCTAATTTTGAATTTCGAGAAACCGGATGTGGGGCACGGTGTGTAAATGATAACGGAATGAGCTGTCCTGAAATAGATTCTATTTTCAATGCATTCAAAGTTCATTCTCAAGTTTGGTTTCGATGCATCAATTTATTCGTGAGGTCAGGCAAACAAATTCCATCGCCAAAATGCGCGAAAACTGTTCGTTAATGAGATTTCTTTCAATGTACACATTTAAGAGGGGGCTGCGGGTTAGCTCCGAGGAAATTCTTAGAGACTTTTGTGAAAATGATTCTTGGGAAGTGGTATATCTGTGGAGAAAAATTCAGCATTGCGAAATTCAGCATTTTTCACATTCAAAACTTTTATTGGGTGGGCTATATGCAGTTATCTTCTTCTGGTACAAGGACTAGGAAGTAGGGGAATAAAATAGTACGAAAAAAATATTAGACTTGTATTGAAGAATTAAAGACAAAGGCACAGACACTTCTCCGAGAGGCATTCAGACGAGTTTTTAATATTTCCTTTTCATCTAATCTATAATTTGTTTAACAATGCATCAGTTTAACAATGTTTAACTAACCTATATTTTAGATGCTTGTAATGGAAAAGCCAGAAGGATACTCCATGTAGTTTCCGTGATCTTAGTTATAAAAAAACTTAGAAACATATTTTTTTAAATAAGAATAATATTATTTTTCGCTCTTTTCAAACTACACTATCGTATAGGGACTACTGGTCTAAAGGGAGCGCCGCCCACACGGCCAAGCAGTGCGAAAGTGACACTTCCATACTCTTTCCGTCCATTACCACAGACTAAATTCCTCGTATGCGTGAGGTCTATATATATAAATGTGAATTAAGTATTATTTTGTTTTTAACAATTTATATATTTATATGTAATAGGGTTAGGTATACTTACTCTCACGAGTGCTATGTCGTGTTTACTGGAGCCAAATACGTGATCGTCGTATCCTCTATCCGAATATTGCTGAAGGTAGAGTCGTTGAACATTCGCATATCAATTGATCCAGCCATTACGTTCATTCTTCAAAAGTAAAAATTAACTTCAGACTAATCTGATATTTGACTATTATAATTAATTTCTTCAAAATGTAATTGGACATATGGACTATAAAACTTTAATCTATGTGGTCATACGTAGTTTGAATGCTTTTTGACAATAAAGTGTTGATTTATTTGTTACGAGCTACCCTTATCCGCCGATGAATCCTCGGCGACTCCACCTTGAAATTGAGTTTCTACTCACTGCTCTCGATTAGCAGCGCCTACTGCTCATGAAATATTCAATCTTTCATAGCCCAATTGAAGGTTTGATTTAATAAATTATTTGTGTATCTACCTACGGAGCTCACTCGCTTGGCTAAGTGTCGAAACAATCACTATTGTGAGAGGCGAGTCGACTAGAGTATGAAATACAAGCCAGGATCAGGTTTCCTCTTTAGAATAACAAAAAGAAAATCATTAACTTAACACTATATAATTTATGTACTAAACCATCGGTACCGCTGTACACAATTCCCCCTTACATATACAGAATAAATGAAATGAATCTGGAATAAATCTGAACATCTGCAAGATACTCAGAACGAAGGAAACAGATCGTGAATACAATATTCAAGTGTTTGGATGACAATTAGTAAAAAAAAAAGAAAATAAAAGAGGAATTTACAAATACAACGAAAACATCCTGATTCTTTACGCAGCACGCGTTGAAGACGCGTGTTACGGAGCGTCAGGCCCTCCTGGCACTGCCAAACCGTTCGCTTCGCTGCCGCCTTGAAAGATGGTCGTCGGGGGGGGGGGGGG
>NNCF01128034.1:6647-22984 GCA_002313205.1 Laupala kohalensis
TTGCGCTTAGTTGCTTTGTTTCTGTATGAACTGACTGGTATGATATGTTTCAGATATGTTTCGAAATAACTATGATGACCTGTTTGTCTGCCAATCAGCGTCTGAGATATGAAAAGACGTTGCTTGGGAGTGACGGCAATATCCTGTTATTTCTCGCAATGCTCTTGAACAACAGCGAAAGTCGTATATCAATAGAATCTGCTAATTCAGAAGTGGGTCTGTGCACTTTCCAAGAAATCCAATCCTATTTTGCCACAAAACAATACGACAATTACGGTGATGGTATATACCGTACCGACGAACCACAAATTGCGTTGGAATATTTATATCTCAACACATTGCATGATTTGTGCTTTGTGGTTCCTGGCGCATTTTCAATTTTCAGAAGAATCGTTAGTTTCTTCTCTACATATGTTTGGATTACAAATGCCGTCAGTTAGATGATATATTCTTTGGCTTCTTTTATATCTCTATATATTTTTAAAAATCGTTGATTTCTTTATCAATGGGTTTTTTGACAAACGTTTAAAGTGTATGCTGATAAGATTGAGTTTTTCAGTTTCAGAATAATCAACGCATTTGCAGGCTGCTTGACGAGTTTCTTGAATACACTGGAAGTTGACGATGAACTGGACACAGTCGAGCAAATAAACTCTTTTTGTAAGGAAATATACGGAGCACATAAATTTTCTGACATTTTTGTACCGCCCGATGATGCTAATGATACCATAAATCAATTGTGGTGAAAATTACATGAAACTGACCGCGAAGACTGGATCGACTTTATTTATGAAATGGAAGATATGGTCATTTTGGATTCAAAGATCATTTAGTGTCGATGATGGTGTTTTGGGTTGATCTGAATTTGAACTATCGTATTGCGGGGGAGTGCCTTGTTTCTGCTTTGCACATCTCTTACCCTTAAGAAAAAGTTGGGCAATAACTCCCAAATTTGACGAAAAGGTGCAGAACGTCGTAAAAACTGGTATCACTGATAAAACACCAAGGATTATCTAATGTTTTTGAAGCTATTGGGAAATTCTATGAAATATTCAAATGCTACATTAAATGCACTTACCGTCAAATGTCTGTCTGGACGTTTTACGAAAACTTTGCATAATTCTGTGCACTGGGCTACTCACAGTTTGCACAGCGTTTGTATTTTAAAAAGTCTTTTAAATTGTGGTCTCTAACCTCAGTATTTTAACCTCTGCTGCATACTAATTAATCGGTTTTTACCAAATTTAAAAAAATAACTTCGTCGTCAAAAAAAGAAAAAGCGAAACAAGAAACGAACTTCAAACATTTTGTGACCACGTGGGGGAGGAAACAAAGTTACACTACACTAAGAAGCACAATCCTTATCGTTAATTCCGATCAAGGGCCCAAGAGTAGTTGCGGATTTAAGATATATATATGAAATTATTGAATAAATAAATGCTTTTCTCTGGTAATTATTCCTAAGGTAATCGTAAAAATTGCGTTAGTATTATTCGAGATTAATAATAAAGAAATTAATAATTACATTCGCTCCTATGGAAAATCATTTCTACCCGAAGGGCAACCGTAGAAATACCTGGACCGGCATGGGGCTAAGGAGATAATGTACAGTATCGCGCCTAGGTTGTGTACTGTTAGAAATGATCACTTTTACATAAAATTGTTAAAAAACAACATTCATAAGGAAAGGAATTTAATCAGTTTCTTTAGTACTGTAATAATGGCGTGCAATGGAAAACAATATTTCTGTGGAGATTGGAACTCTCATTAACATCTGAGAGAAAAACTTTGATAAAATAGTAAATTATTTAATAATATAGAATCAATAACAGATTTGAAAGCTTTTCACCGCAGATTTGAAGAGAATAAATTTATTTATGACGGGTTTAATTTGAGAAGGGAATTTTACAAAATTGTTTTTCAGTAATGTCATTTTGTTATAATGGTTGTCAGGCCATGACGATGCATGTTAGCCTTATTACGAGAGAGTTTTCTGTTTAAAAATTCAACCGGTAGAAACATTTAAAGTTATGTCCAGAAATGGAGAAGATTTACAACGGGAAATTTCAAATTTTCTAATTCTTAATATTCAACATTCAAAATTCAACCCGTATGTGTACAATCTCTTTGTAGCAACGTATTTCTTCAGTTTTGTTTGCACAAATTTTAGAATACTGTTATACTGTTGCGCGTATTGACGACAAGAATCGTGAAGAGAGTAGTAGAGACGTGTAGTGCTTGGAATATTTAAGGATTCTTATTTGAGAAGTTGATATAGTGAACGCGTACACACAACTGGTAAAACATGTGGTTCATCAAAACACGACCAACCACAAATGTGCTTTGTCGCAGAAAATACAAATTCTCTAATAATACTATATTTACTTAGAATATTATAATTTAAGTTATATTTATAATTGTAGGCAACATAGTCATGGTTGTGTTTGTTTTCTCTGTTGTCCCACTTGGCCCCGGTTTCTTTCTAATTTTCCTTTTGTAGAGGACGTCGTGGATGTCGTTAATTATCATTTTTCTTATTTCTCTTCTTCTTGTTTATCATTTTCTGGTTTGTCTTTTTTCTTCTCATATTCATTTCACACTTCTTTTATATTCTATCTCTTCTTCTTTTATGATTTTTCTTCCTTTATTTCTTCGTCTTCTACTGTTCATTTTCTTCTCCTTTTTTTTGCGAATAGGTCTCTTAGGACTACGTGGATTTAATATTTATTGACCTTCTTTTCAGCCCTGTTATCCTTCCAGGGGACTTACATCTAGTACGTGTTTGGCAAACACGGGGCTCGGAGCTGAGTCTGACATAACATCCACTTACTTGTGCGAGGCGTTTTCCTTTTTTCCCCTGACACTCCTTGGTTACCTCTTGGTTACCTCTTGTTCCTTGGTTACCTCTTGTTCTTTTCGATCTTGACGCTAGTAGGTTGCGAAGGCTAGTGTATCTTTTATTTTCCTCGTTGTAATATTTTGATATAATGATATATGTTTTGATTTGTTGTAATTCAGAAGGGTTTTCTGTCGGTGTGGTTGAGTCATTCAGAAAATCCCACACGTGGGGAGAGTGATGTTGGCTCTCGTTAGTGGGCAACTGCATTTTCCCAACCTGTTCTGATATTTAGGGCTCTAATGACCTCGATGTCGTCGAGCCGTAAAGCCCCACAAGAAATTAGCTTAGTTATCTTTCATACGGAAGGAAAGTGTCTTTTTTCATTGTTCAGACTACGTATTTTGTATGATTGTTTTCTCTTTTTTGTTAAAACCTCGTGATTTAATAATTATTTCTCATTATTTAACGATCTTGTAAATTAGAAGATTCTTCAAGGTCTTATTCTGTTTATTTGTACCAATTCTAACTGGTGGTTTTATTTAAAAAAAATTTGCGTCCTTTATGTTAGACTATTGGTATCCAGTCTTTCTAAATGTCCCATAAATTGTATTCTTCGCATTTGTATTGCATATACAAATTTGGGCACTTGTTTGCAGGTTACCTAATTTAGTTTTGGGTAATTTATTTAATTCTTGATTTTAGACCCAAGTATTTTTGTTTTAATTTTTCGTTCCATTACTTATGTTCTTTTAATGTTGTATGTTGAAGATCGCGTTTCTGATGCATAGAGTGCGTCCAGTTTGATCACAGTTTTGTAGCAGCGATTTTTTATTTCATTTTGAAGAGCATTTTAACAACCAACACTAAGGAAGATGGTCAAAATGAAAACACAAATGTCTGCTTATGTTTCGACGTTTATTACAATGTCTTCCTCAGCGCATTATTCTCGGTGTGGTAAAATTTATTGCTGCGCACTGTGTCTAATGGTTGTATTTGCATGAATTCTTGGCATGTTGATATGTGTCGGAACTATTCGATGAGAAGTAGTGTTCCTACTTCAAGTGGCAAGTAGCGCTACGCAGGGAGACCAATGAAAAGCCCATCACTTAATTACACATAACTTAATTAAAATTTGTTTACACAAAACATAAAGATGCAAGTAGTCACATTTGCAGCAACCAGCAGACTTCTGCTAACAATTACTAACAAGAGCAATAAGATTAACCGATTAGAAAAAACAACTTGTTGTTGAACAAGAATTAATCTGATTGGTGCCCTAAAATTCACAGTTTCATTGTCAAGAAACTTGCGATAATGCTTTTAATTTAATAAGTAAGTTCACAATATTCAATATTTCGTATAGTTATCAGTATGGAAAAGTGATTAAAATGAATTAATAGAGATACAATACGTATATTGGTCACCTCCTGTGGCGCCTCGTGAACCAGAGCAGACGCTTCTGATCGCGACCGTCTAATGTTTCAAGTGTTTGCCCTACGAGCGAGGCTACTCGGCAAATTGTGCGCCCTGTTGGTAGAAGTGAGAACTACACATGTTTACGCAACGATAGGGCGTGCTTGTCAAAGCGGCTACCTGCCGCATACGGATTAAATAATATACATTTTTTTAAGCGACAATCTCAATGTAGCACTGCGGAGACGCAAGAGACATGTGATTTCCGGAGATGACTGCTCATTCCAAGTGTCCAACAATATGCCATCTGCACTACAGTTTGAAACGATTATTTTGGTTTCTCGAAACAGTATGTGTGTGTATGTAAGTATGTTAAGAATTTTTTTCCCCTGATAACTCTTAAACAAATTGATGCATCGAAACTAAACTTTGGATTTGTTTTTGAAATTGTTCAGAATAGAAACCTATTTCTGGACAGCTCATTCCGATCTTATTTACCTATCGCGCTACACTTCCTGTTTCTTAATATACAAGATTTTGAAAGTATGCGTAGAACATTTCGATTGATCATTTAATAAAGATTCCTTGGATGGCGGATCTTGAAATTTTTAAATCTTCCAATAAGGCTGCTTGCAAAATGATTTATGTTAAAGATGATTGATGCAGTGTGCTTTTGATTATGTTATTATGGTTTTTAGGAATTTATCATAAACATTGATGATAATTTTTTCTCATCCGATTGATCTTAGTAATATGTCATATTTTTTATTAATTAGAATATATGGTTATTTCATATTTGAAATGCTTTGACCTTTTTCTTAAATTCTAGGATTTTGTTGGTTGTTAAGTGCTACGAGGTTTTTCTATCCATTGTAATTAAAAAGTTGAGTTTGGCACACTCTAGATTTTTTAATATTCAAACCATGACTTTAACGAATATATTCCGAATGAAAACCCATTAGATTGCATTATCCATCCCACGTTACTCTACTCTGTAAATTTCATCGAAGTCGACAAAACACATTTTGAGGGAAAAAATCCTGATATATATATANATATACACACACATTAAATATGAATTTTTGCTAGCTAATATCGTAGACATAGGAAAAGACTATTGTCAACAGATTGAACACTATTAAAGTAAAATTCTTTGTATAAAGAAGGTTTAAAACAATGAGTGGTGTATACTGGGAAGGCGTGGTTTGATTATTGAGTAAACGTGTGCCTTTTATGTAAGGAAGATGGAATATTAACATAATCGAAGGATTCTGAAGAGGATATGTAGAAGCCAACATATTGTGCGTGGTAGCAATATTACGTTCTTGACCTACTTATTCACATGTTCTGAACATATGTGCTTTCGAGACTGATGGGTTTTATGTGGACTTCTGTGAACGAAGATAAATAATCATTATGGTGGCAAAGGGAAACTAGAGATAAACTGGCTCCTCTGAAGCAGAAACGTTACTGTGGTGATTGTAGCGATTAGTGTCACTTTCCTTCCTTTATTCTTTAACATCTTCGTAGGTGTTACTCCTCCGCCGACGCCTACTCCACATATTACGGAGGCACCCGTGGAGCTGCATCGAGACGTTAGTTATGTACTTGAGGGATAGTGTCTCCGTGTTTCCAGAAACATTAGTCATTATGTGCTACCTAACAAGAGCACCTCCGTTTTGCAACCGAGTGGTCTTGTGGTAACCAATCACGTCCTGGTGATTGTTTGCTCTGTTTCGACCACGTTGTAGCTGCAGCCACCATTCGAGATATTTGGGGTACGTGAGGTGAGGAATGCGAACGTGCACGTGGCCTTTTCATATCGGAACTGCACATCCCGATTCTCAAGAAGATGAACATGAAACAACGATAATTATCGATTTGGAGATAGAATCCAAGAGCCCTTCAAAGACACACAGTGGAATCTTTCTGTGAATTCTGTGTTCCTTAAGAAGTGGGTTCTTACAAATTTCACTGGCACTCGCTTTGTCATGAAGTCAGACGATGATATGTTTGTCAACATTCGTTCGCTTGTGTTGTTGTTTCAGGGGATAGAATACAAACGCGATCTAACGAGTTGCATAAAGCCAATGGCGCTCTCTGATGCGGCAAAGAATATAATGGCATACCGTCCATTGTTGTTGCGTAAAATATTCAAAGACGTTATTCCGGAAAATGAACACGACACCAAACATTATGTCCCGTGGTACATGTACTCGCCCAGAAAGCATCCAATCTATCTGTATTATGTGATGTCGGCGAATGCAATTGCTCATTGTACAATGAATTTTCTCGTGAGAGTCTATCCTATCAGGAAGACGTCTTTATAACAGGGATATGTGCACGTAAGCCAGGAATAATAGCAAGGAACCATACAGCATTTGCTAACGAGAGAAGTAAACTTGCCCCATGCCACTTTAAGGACAAATCGGTCGTAAATTCGCACCATATGGATGCAAGGAATCTAAGGTAGATACAGACTGACATCCATATATCAAATCTCATTTGATCTCCCATAGTTTCAAAGAAACAAATGGTTCGTAGAAAGAAATGGAAATTAACTCAAGAAGACAAGATATGACAAAAGATACTCCAAAACCATAGAGATGGAAATAATACGAAACCGTATTAATATAACTGTTTCGGTGTAACACATTCGGTAATGAAAATTGCGGTTACACACAAAAATCTGACGTCGTGAATATGAAGATTTACATTTCTGACTGACGTAACAGCACGGAATATACGTATGCAATAAACTCTTTTTTGTATTAATTCTCTCAGTATTGTTAGATTTAGACATAACCGTTTTTGAGGCAGAATTCAAAGTGAACATGTTGATTGAGCTACGCTAAAAAGTATGTATAATGTTACAAATAAAAACCTTAAACCACCGATTTCCCAAGGAGTCGACTGCGACCTGCGAGGGGTCCATGTCTGTGAGAACTAATTTGGTGCTCCATGAGATGTAAATGCGGGTCCACAATAGTGGATATCGTTTACGCAAGTCGTGGCATTAATTTTCGCTTCACATAGTGTATATGTATGTGTTAAGTGTATGTCATACCAGTTACTTAAACCGAATATTGCAAATAAATCGTTTACTTGCTTTTCCATCTTCATGCATTGTAGAATCGGGTTTCACCGCGGTTGCCAATCTGCTAAAAATGAAACACGCAGGACATCACTGAGAAGGGAGAATTGAGATTAAACCTAAATGAATTGATGCCAGATAATGAACATTTGATATTAAAGCAATAGGTTCATCCTTTCCGCTGAAAGCATTTGCTTTTTGCTTGGTTTTATTTATGTAATAGATACTAAATTTTAATGTGGTTGGTATTAATTTCAATTCAAGTAATAAATGTATAAAAAGTGAAACGTGTTCTTTATGTTTCTCAACTCAGAGTTAGAAATTTAAAAGTTTCAAACTAAGTAGCACTATACCAGTTATCAAAACAATTTTAAAGCGATGTATCTGCAAAAATTCAATATTAGACGAAAGGGGGTTGAATGTACCTAAATCTGAAAAACCAGGCAAGTGTTCCTCGAAACAAAAATGTTTGGGGACCTCTGTCTAAGATGTAATTAAGACGTAGCTTGAGGGCTCCTAGATTGCTGTAAAATGAGCACCTGGTCCATCCTGGGGTCAAACCAGCCGGAGCGAGATTCTGACCACAAATCGGCCTCCAAGAGTCTGCTGAGCTCTACCTTCCGCAAACCTCTGGGACTTCTTCGGGGCCCTTTGTTTGATAGTTTGATTTTTTACGTATAACATTTACCTTTACTTTGTCGTGTAATCACAGATTTGTTGCAAGATTAGACCCAGTACACAATTTAAGGCAGACGAGTAGGTCTTGGTTCGAGGTCACTGTATGAGGAAATTTGACCAGTATTCGAAATCCGAACATCCACACAGAGGTTCAGCGCTGTACATATGTATTCGCAATATATATTATACCAGTATATTTTTATGTGTTGATTCATAATATTCTCATAGTCAAAGCGCGTCATTCTCCCACCTGAATGTTTACGGTTAGAACATTTTCGAAACGGCGGTTACCTGAAGAAAGTTGCATCTCATTTATAAATAATGATTAAGTTTATTGGCACGAGTCTATAAGAAGAGTTGATGAGTTGTTGGCATTCAGTTTATTTGTTCATTGAAAATAATATTATTTCGTCGGGTGTTAATTACGTTCTCATATATGTTGTTAAAGACACGAAAGTTTTCGGTTTCGGTCCGTCGCTGACAGATAAGTTGAATGCTTCAGTGAGGAGTTCGGCGTTAGAAGATCCGCGTCCCTGGAGCACAGTTCCTTTAAATCGCATCCAGACTAAATCTGGAGCAGCCGTGACTTTACTTCGTTTCTCTGCTTGTGCGAGAAATGCTTGAGCTATTTACAGCGGAATGCAAGTGCGGGAAAGGCGATGAGACAGCAGGACACGTTTTCTGGAATTGTGATATTTACGTGAAAGAAACAGAAGGGTATGTGTGGTATTTGAAAGGAAGAGGAATCTGGTATATGTGCACGGAAATTTTAGTTAATGCAATGCCTGGAATAACATTAGAAATACTAATAAATCCGAATATTTAGAGGTATTTTGAACATGGAGGATCAAAAGTGAAATACTACTGCATGACTAGTGGAGTCATCTCAGAGACTATTTACCATAGAGACGTGAAATTTGTAATGCTTTTTCCTTGGGTGTACGCTGCATGAGCTAAATAAATTGTACAACCATGAGCTAAAAGAAGTTATTACGTTTTGTTCTCCTCGTAAGGTACACGGAAGGAATATGTCAATCGGATTTGTTGTTTTAACAATATAACTTAACTTATTACGTATTAGAACAAAACAAAATAGTACCTTTTGACGAAGTAAAATATACTCAGAACTGTGTAAAAGCTCATTCTTTTTCGTTGAAAATTTAAATGTTGACTTTCATGAGAAGGAATATGCATTAGGAACATCTTATCTCATACTGGAATATAGTAAACAAGAATTTAATGAAATAAAACTTATGTTTCTATTCTGTACCCTGCCTTGTGTACGTACACTATACGTATGTTACAATGAACAATTATGTTTGACTATGTAAAGGATAGTTTACTGATTTAAACTTTAAAATATTTAATTAACTCTATATGTTTAATTTTAATTACGTTTTTACGAGGCGAATAATATAAATATTTGAGGCAGAGCTCACAACGTTTCGACTTGAATTGAATGCGTCGTCAGGTGATAAACATAACGTCAGAGCGATTGAACATGATTGCAATATGAGAATTGAATATAGCTTTAATGAAACATATTCTGACAAAATTTTAATAAGGTTTAAGAATTAAACTTCAAAGTGAAATAATTTTTATCAAAAAATACTAAACTGACCATCTGAATTAGTCAATTTTCCTACTGATCACGTTTTTTAATTGCTGCAGTATTATTCAAGGGATCCTACATATTATTGTTGCAAGTGTACTGACCTTGGCCCTGTTCGACTACGTTATAGGCCGAAAGTGACAACTAGATTGGTTAATTTCAACATCTGTTTAAATTTCCATAATTGAGTAACTCTTTAACAATTAAAGAAGCTAATTTTTTATTAATATGAGTCTGCTATATAAATTAAGTTTCACACTTGTGGTGCTAAATATACCTTCCTAAGGACCGATAGAGAAGAAGAGTTTTATTTGTTTTATTTTATTTATTTACGGTAAATTATATGTATTATAAAATAATTAAAATTAACAGCAAATAAAGGTTTCCTTGGAACACTGTATCTCTTCGCAACAACAAAAGTGAATAAATATGGCAGTTTCCTTTAAAATATCATGGAGCTAATTACCCCGTAATCGATAAAAAAATATTGCAAGTGTTTGTTCCTGACATTGCGTCTTTGTTGGTAGCAACGCAACGACGTTGATGGGAGAAGTTATAATATGAAAGCTCTATTTCGTAAGGACAAAGAATTCTTTACATTATAAATTTGCGGCTTTTTCTTTCAAAAGCAGAAGAGTATGCGAAGACATTATATGGTATGCGAAGAAAGATTCAGTGATCTGCGTGCAATTTGTGATGTGATATTTTAGACCAAAAAGGCATACGTTCAATTGAAACAACAGGAATTTTGATTTCTATATATTATATATTTGTCTACTTTTCATATATCAAGATATATTTCTTCGTATAAGAGTGAAACAGAATCCGGACTGTATCGCCGTTAAAAGGTAAGGATTAAAAACAGCCATGTCATTCAATTATATTGTCGTGGATGAGTTGTAAATTATTGAAAAAATTTCAGCTATTTCATATCTTGAACGCATGTTTTAATTGTGACTCCCATAAAAATGAGCTATTTTAACAAGTAAATTAAAATACCATTTATAGAACTAAGAAACTGACGTTAGAAATAATTGCCAAAAATACACCATGGCACTGGCACCATGGAGTATATTTTTATGCTTCATGTTGGTTTCGAAGTCTTCAGAGCATCTTCTTCTACCAAAGGGAGAACTATGGAACTCAACTGTGGCAACCACATCTCGACCAGCAATACCTACAAATATGGTGATTATTTCTTAACTATTTTAGTTCTCTAGCGTGGATCCAGATGTGTGAATATAATCAACTTATTTTTAATTCACAACTTCTGAGTACCTACTCGTGGTAGGAAGAGTATATTAACTCACAAATTTTAAATACCTAATTAGGGAGGGTAAGTTTACGTGGTCTACAGCGACGAGGTTTGGTTTAGAGTTTCAGTCCGTCGCAATTTCTACTTGGCCTTAGATGTGTATTTAACATATGTTCCAAGTAATGTGTACGAACGTTGTTCCTAACTTTGTAGAAATAATCTAAACAGTGGCATTTGTTTTATCGTTTACAAATTACAGTGGAGCAATTTAAGTTTGCAAGTGAACGTCCTCAAAACGAAAGAAATTTTACTTACATTTACGAAAGTAATTTTACTTACTTTACGTTTTATGATATATTCTTATTACTTTTTTAGCGTATACTTGTTTTTTCTTCCATATAGTTACAAATTAAAAAAAAACAACCAAAATTTTATAAATATCTTTTGTCAAAAAACAGTTCCAAACATGACCACGTGGGGGATAATAAAGAAAGTTACTCTTCGTTGACAAGCAAGTGACGATCTCATTAATTTCGATCAAGGGGTCTTGGAAAGTGACGGATGTCATATTTACAAAAAGGAATTGTTTAATAAATAACTTCTTTTATTTATTTATTTTTCGAAATAAATTGTAAATATTATTGCAGCTAAAATTTAATGTTAATAAAACAAAAGTATTAATGACATTCCCGAGCAAGGAAAATCCGCAACTACCCGGAGGAAATCTGGACTAAAATGCTGGACCGGATGGGACTATAGGGATAATGTTCACAACCGAGCAAATGTTGTAAACATTTAGATATAAACTATTATTAAACAGAGACAGCAAAATCAACATGCATTTAAAAGGAATTTTACTATTATGTAGGTTACAATAACTACAGCGTGATGACGTAAAAGAGATATTAACGTCACTTGCGTCGTCCGAAGTCATGTAGAAAAACAATATCTATTAGGAAATTTAAACTCTCATTAACTTCATTTATTAAAATATATAAATTTTTTCACATTGTAGAAACAATAGCTCATAAAAAGTTCTTAACCGTGAATTTAAAGATATTTAATTTATTTATATCTGTAATATGTTTGGAAGAAATTTATACAAAATTATCCACGAATGATAAAGGACCTCCTTTGCGAAGTGTTGTTGACACGCCAGGATGATGTGTATTAGCCTTATTACGAGTGTTGTGTTCGTGAACTTGACTATTTATTTAAAAGTAGGATTGAGAATTTAATAGTTGTGTCTTAAGAAACACGATTTCTTCGTAATTGTTTATGCAAGAGAGAGGGAATAGGTTTAATTCTCTGAATATAGGTTTACATGAATTTCGTGGGTTAAATTTACATATAATACGATGCAGTTCAATCCTCTTTGCTATATCAAATATTTCCATTTCTTAAATGTTTATTTCGTGTCTAGCTCTATAAAGAACGTAGGGTGTATTTATTTATAATCTTAACAGTTAACATTATCAAAACCTCTTTTACAGTTTAGACAGTTTTTTGACAATTTGGGGCGGGTTTTTTAATATTGCGGAATGTAATAATATTCAGCCTTCCATCTGTGGACTATAATTCGTAATATACCCTGAGCAAGAATGCAAACTACGTATTATTTTTCTTTCGTTTGAAGAATTAGTGTTATACCTAAGATACTACGCTACGCTCATAAAAACTAATTACAATAACTTTTACGTTAATGGCGTTCTTTTTAGTGGTTTCATAAACGACCTTAGTCTCATCTTCTTAGAAAATCATCCTTAACGTGCCGCGTCGTAAGTCAAGTGCCCTTCCCTAACGTTGTGTTTTGTGTTGTTTTGCAAGGGTTTTTGGATCCCTTCGAGCACGCAGTTTTAGGAAGTTCTGTTTTTCGCAAACAATTTTTTGAAGAATTGATCTCAAAATTTGCGGAAATGTTTTCCTTTACGAGCTTTTGCACTACCCGAACAAGTTCTTCATTATCAAAAGACGGATGCCTACTTGGTTTCTTAACATGCACTTGATGACGTGCCTCATTCAAGTCTAAGACCTATCTCCTTAGCATAAATTCACTCATCTCATTTTCTCCGTTCACCTCACAAACCTGTCGATAAATGTGGAATGGCTTAGTGTTGTTCGCATTCAGAAAACGAATTACAGATCTAAACTCGCCGCGACGGAATTCTCAGTCAACTTCGCCATTCAAACCAAGCACTACAAATAGTAAACAACAAAACCCGATCTCAAATGTCGTCATCTTCTTCAGAGCAACAACTTCGCATGGAGCGAACTTCGTTTGCTATGTTGCTGCGGCTGGAAATACGATCGGAGCTTATTTAATGATGTGCCTCGTAAATTTATATGTCAATCGTTCCTCTTGTACTGTTCTCAATCGTACATTTCAATATTTTGCTGTTTTTTTGCTTTATTTTCTGTCAATTCCTTTTCTTCATACTTAATTGACTTCACCTGCGTGCGTAAGTGAAGTGTAAATTTTATATCTTCTTTACCACAAGTTAATCTCAAGCAGCGGTGAAATTCTTTTTTTCGGTATGAACTGACTTGTATAATATGTCTCCCTATTGTTTCAGATACGTTTTGTATTGCCATGGGGAACACGTTTATCTGCCAACGGTCCTAAGGGAAATAAATGGGAGTCGCTTGGACGTGACGGAAATATCATGCTTATTCTCGCGGAGCACTTCAACAACAGCGAAATACTCATATCATGGGAAATTGTTTACGAAGGTCCATTAGATGCCCTAATATTCCAGCAAATACAATCCTATTTTGCAACAGAACAATTTGACATTTACGGTGAAGGTATATATCGTATCGGAGAACCAACAGATGCGGTGGAATATTTATACCCCCATGCATTGAAGGATTTGTGTTTTGCGGTGCCTGGAGCATCACCAATTTTCAGAAGTATCGCTAGTTCCTTCTCTACATATGTTTGGATTGCAAATGCTGTTAGTTTAATGGTATACGCTTTGGCTCACAAGTATATATTTCATTATTCCATTGCCACGACACTATTAAAAATCGTGGACTCCTTTGTCAACGGGTCTTTTGACAAACGTGAAAGGTGTTTGCTGATATGGTTGAGTCTTTTCAGTTTGATAATGATCAACGGATTTACAGGCACCTTCACGAGTTTCTTGACTACACCAGAAAAAGGTGCAGAAATGGATACACTCGAGGAAATAAACACTTTTGCTAAAGAAATATTCGGAGCACCTGAATATTCTGACATTTTTGTGCCACCCGATGATGCTAATGATACCATAAATCAATTGTGGTATAAATTACATAAAACTTACGTAATAGACTGGATTCCAGTTTTCAAACAAAGCGAAGATTTGGTAATTTTGGAAGCAAAGATCATTTTAGAGGCGTTGGAATGGTACACGGGCAAAGGGAATCAGAAATATCACATTGCAGAGGAGTGTTTTCTTACTCCTTCGTATATCTCTTTCCCTGTAAGAAAAGGTTGGGCACTGACTCCCAAAGTCGACAAAGTCGTGCAGAACATGGTAGAAGCTGGTATCACTGAAAAATTGGCTCAGGAATATTTACAAATTTTGAAGTTTGGGATCAATCACGAGAGGGCTCGAAATGCTACAATAAATGAATTTATATTAAAAAAACTGTCTCTGGAACATTTACGGGAACCTTTCATAGTACTCTGCACAGGGCTTCTTACAGCATTAACGGCGTTTTTATTTGAAATATTGCAAAATTGTTCTCATTAACTTCATTAACTTTACTTTTTAAATGAACTACTTCCAATTAAATAGAACTACTTTTAATTAAATAAAAAAATTAACTGCTTCGTAAAGAAAAAGAAAACAGGAAACGATCTGCAATCTTATTGTGACCAGGTGGAATATTATAAACTTAGTTACACTATTGAAACAAGATATGAACAATTTTAAATACAAATGTTTAAAAATACTTACATAAAGAAAATGAAATTACTTATTTCTATGAAGTTTGAAAATCTCTTTTATTTATTTGATAAAATTAGTAAATTTTGTAATTTGTATAGAAACAATAACACATGCGAAAGATATTTACCACAGATTTAAAGAAAATATATTTATTTATAAATTTTATACTTTTAGACGGGAAATATTCAAAAATATTTATTAAAATATTGGGTATATTTGTTTAAATGCTTGTCATGTAAAGACGATCAATATTAGCCTTATTGTGAAAATTCAGTTTTTTAACTCGACTGTTCCTTCTAAAGTGGAATTTTTAATTATTCCGTTTTCACTTACACGACTGCTTCATAAATAAATATGCAGGAGAGGGGAATAATATTTAATTCTTTAAATAAAAGTTTTCATGAACATTGAGAGGTATAATTTACATGTAATCACTTATTAAATTCTGTTTAAAGAGGGACTTTGTCTTATCGGTTCGGGTTAACTGTTATAATCCGAATAGAAATCCGTTTGGAGTCGTATGTAGCCAGCAATTAGTGTTTACATTTAAAAAAATATTAAAACGGTATATACATTTAAAATTCGCTCCAGAATGAATATGTTCTACAACTAAAAATTTTAAATTCTGTAACTCCTTATTTGTCAACACTAACAAATCATTGTAAAGGTGCAGTCAAATTTGCACCTCTAAGTATTCAATATCTTTGTAGCAACTGATCTCTTCAGTTTTGTTTCCTTAAACTTTAGTACACTGTTATCCAGTTGCGCTTAGTGACGACAATTATTGTAAAGGGAAAAATGGAGACGAATAATGCTGGAATTTGTGAGTAATGTCGTTTTGGAATTGAAGATAGTGAATGTGTGACCACTTATGGTAAGACATGTGGTTCATTAAAACACTACCAGCGATGAACGCGCTTCATCACAGCACTTAGAAATTTCCTAATGAAAGAATATATTCGTATTAATTTATGGATTATATAATATTGATTGTATATTATTTCTAATATTACGCAATTTTGGCGCGATTGTGTTTATTATCTCTGTTGCCTCGTCTAGGCCACGGTTTTTCTCTAATTTTTCTTAAGTAGAGGCGGATTTTTATATTTTCGGGAATGTCATTAATACATCTTCATCTTTTTCTTTTTCTTCTTTGTTCGTCTTTTTCATCTTTTACATCATCTTCTTCTTCGCGAATTTGTCGTTTAGGTCCAAGCGGAATTAATATTTTTTAACTTTCTTTTTAGTCCTATTATGTCTGATACGGAAGAAGTGTTATAATTTTCTTTGCTCAGACCATGTATTTTGTATGGTGGTTTTTATTTCCTCTTCGAAACCCCGTGATTAAGTAAATATTTCTAAGATTAAATTTAAAAACATATAATGACATAAATAAATAATGACATAAACATATAATGACATAATATAATGACATAAATAAATCCATATTCGTAAATTATTTGCGTGAAGAAACATGGAAAGATGTTTACAATTGCCAAAACACCGACGAC
>NNCF01128035.1:5746-64057 GCA_002313205.1 Laupala kohalensis
AAAGCCCCACAATATATATATATATATATATATATATATATATATATATATATATATATATATAGCGTAACCATTGCAATAATATAGCATTTGTGTGGATTACCATTGATTGTGTTCAGTTTACGAAGTGAAAGAAGGTATTAGTTTGTGTTGCAATTCTTGACAATGCTAATTGGATCTTGCAGTGCCTACGTATCTATCTAGTTTTCAATCGGGGTATATAGTAGAATAAAGATTAGTAAGCTTTCAGTCAAGGATTTGAATATAGTTAATTTATCCACATGGTTTAGATTTTTGGGAAGGGAATAATGCAAAATGATTTCTGAATGATATGGACCTTTTTGGCAAAGAGTGTGTGACGCGTTAGGGAAATAATTGGGCTTATTACGAATTTTGTGTTCGTAAACTTGACTTTTTCTTCTGACGCAAAATGGTATTTTTAAGATTGTCTTCACGAACAGGACTATGTTATAAATTTAAATACATGGGAGAATATTTAATTCTCTAAATTATAAAAATAACATTTTCATATTATCTGAACTACCCTCTTTTGGATTCTATTAGTTTGAATGATCTGACCGGAGTGACCCCAAAGAATAATACTATATCGTAAATGGGAATAAACCTGTACAAAATACACGCAGGGAGAAACGTGTTAATGGGCTCTAATGACCTTGTTGTTAACGAGCCCTTAAAGCCCCACAAAAAAAGAAAAAAAAGTGTTATATACTGATATACTACCAATTTTTATATGCTGAATATACTACTAGTTACGCAATGACTCTTATCCACTCTCAAATCATTGTAACTCAAATCTAGCGACTAAAACAATCTATTTGAAGTAAACTCGAGATACTACATGATAATTCGTTTTTCTAGCTCTTACCATTTCGTATTCAACTCGATTAGCATGAATTGATGGTCGAATTAGATACACCGAGATTACATAGAGCAAGATAACATATTATACTCGTACGATTGGTTTGGTTGAAAAATTTCTGTTAAATAACAATTCGCGATTGTTCGTCTTCAATTTTGGTTTTTCATGCGTATCGGATAAGAAAATATCTATATTAAAGCATACTCAGGTATTAGTTTGTGTTGCAATACTGTACAAAGACAATATACTGATTGAAAATAATTATAATTGTGATACAAATACGTGATACTTTTCATGAAACTATTAAAGTAGTTTTTTCAGAAACTGTAATATACGTAAATTAAACTTTTATGTATAAGTTCTACGTTTTTTTGTGGGCTTTTCATAGTAAAATATTTATTTATTCATTTTGTAAAAAATATTATTGGTGTGATTATTTGAAGACATAAATATTATCGCTAGATGCTGCTATTGTTAGATGCTGAAGTGAGTTGACATCGATCTTAAGTAGTAATAGTGGTAGTAGAAGTTATAATAACTACCCGCACGGTGAGAAAATTTTTAAGGCAGGAGTAGATGAGAGCGTGAGCCCATATCTAATTTTTTACCAGCAACAATATGCTCAGATTAAAAAAAACCTACCTAGCCATTTCCCACTCATGTGGGGTCGGCGAATTGGGATGGATATATGATACTGAGATTCAAAATGAAGGAAAATATAATATAAATAATAATCGATCTTAAAAACAACATAGAAGTATATGTAATCGGTGATCGATCATGTATTTTGTAAGTTTGAATACACGGGTTGAGGTTCTCTATCAGTGTTCTGTGATATCGGCTGTAAGCGCACTGAACATTGGTTACAGGATAGCTGCTATACGTCAGTACTCAATATTATTATTATTTATTTCACAACAATGTATAAATGTATAACAACATGTCATAATTTCATTTCTTTGCTTTAGGTTATCCGTATTTTTAACGTCAGTTTTCACACTGACGAAAGCTATTACAGTGCTCGTGAAACATCACTTCCGTCAGTGAACACTGCCCCTGGTGACACGCAGTGTTCGCGAGTGCACTATGCCCACTACAGACGCTAACAGAGACATTTGTTTACGCCAAGAGATGTTATGTCTCTTCATCGTGTTTGTTACCCCTCACCCAATCATTATCTTTGTGTAGTGAAGGAACATGAATATACTAGATAAATGATGAATATCTCAGTAATGTGCCGTTTTTTAATGTCAGGGACAAATATTAACTAATTTCAGGCCCAGTAATTTAACGGCTATCGACAATCATTTAGCAACAATTAACTCTATTTCATATTTATTGTATACATAGATTATCAACATTTTTTATCCTTCTTTGGCAACTACTTTGAACGGGAAAATGATAAAATATTTAGTTTTTTCTCGTAACAACTTCCTAATTTTCAACGATTAAAACTTTAAATCACTATTAAACATTTAATTACTTTATATTATAATTCTCTTCTGAAAGAAATCAAAACTATCTCTGTATCTACGCAAAATGTATTAATTTCCAATGAATTTCTCTTATTACATCACTGTTTCTGTGATGTTAAGGAATTCATCAATTTTAATTATACAACTATTAACCTTACAGTTTTGCGTTTTGTTGTTACGTCGCATGCATCTGCTTCAGGATTACAGAAATTTCTGACATATTTTATAATCTGAAAACCAGTTAAATCTCATTTGGCGATTGAAGAAATAACTGACGTTGTCTTCTGCCATCTCGAACGTGCGAGTTAGTTGGTGCTGACAAATGGCAGCTTTACACGGTACGTGAAAATTCCATATCCGAGTACGTTAATTATCTGACAACGAGATGGCAGTGCTCCCTGACGCCAGTGTACACTCCACTGACAACTCTCTCACAGAATAATTGGTCTGGTGTTTCTCTTCCCTGCATGCATTCGCATGTATCATTGTCCTCTATTTTCAAGCGTACCACGTACGCTCGAAATACTCCATGTTCAGTCAGGTACTCATTTTTTATTCGTGGTGGATTGAACCACTTTCTGTTTTTCTTTACAAATTTAACTTCCGGGATATAGTC
Source organism: Laupala kohalensis (assembly GCA_002313205.1). Taxonomy (NCBI): domain Eukaryota; kingdom Metazoa; phylum Arthropoda; class Insecta; order Orthoptera; family Trigonidiidae; genus Laupala; species Laupala kohalensis. Next base: position 8,718 of record NNCF01128035.1, read on the forward strand.
ATACGTCAGACGGCCCCTATTACTCGCTCTTCACTGGGTTTGCCATGCTGTGATTAGGATATTTTTTAAAGTAGCTCGTGAAGTCTATTGCATGTATCTCTTCCTCATTCAGTATTATTATCCCCCTCTTCTTTAGAAAATGATTCCACCGTATTTTTCGCACTTATAGGTCAATTGGTAGTAATCGTGTTAAAACATTTAAAACCTCTGTTGATAATGTTTTATAGCGCCCTGTTGTATGTAACAGACATTGTCTCTCTGTCTAAATCGGCGTTCATCTTATATATAAAAATTCAGCCTGAGTATGTTTGTGTTCGCTAAACTAAAAAAGTAGTCGGTCCACTGACTTGAAATTAGTTTACAATCGTTGACATAGCGTTGCATTTCAATACGAGCCTGTTTTATATATACATTCGTATAGTATAATGAAAAAACAACCCTAACGGGGTGAAATGGGTGTTGGAATGTTTTATGGATGTATCCCACCATAACTCGACTGTCTGGAGCAATTTTATCCAAACTTGATACACTGATGACTGACAATATGAAAAGAAGTACTGTGGGAATAAGACATCCCTTGCACCCAGGAAGGGGGTGAGAAGGGGATGACATGTAAAAATTAATGGAAAAATCCGATATTATATTCGAAACCATACTTTTCGGTGCCGCTGAAATGGATAAGAGCGTCCCCGGTGCATCGTAAGTTAACAATCAGTCCACATGTAAATAATATACCCTTCGCATCCCTGGAGTAAGGATGAGAATAAAGTACAGGTAAATAATAATAAAAAATCTACGAATCTTATTGTTGAATAAATCATTTTTGGAACAACTAAAGTGAAGTGACATCCTCATTGTCAAACGAATTCAAGATCACCATATAAGGAATAAACACCCTCGTGTTGGGGTGAGAAGAAGAGAAATGTAAAAATAATCGAAAGTGACCGATATTTGTGTTGAGATCGTAGTTTTCTGGGCCGCTGAAATTAGTAGTGACATTCTTGAAGACATCAAATTTCACAATCAGCCCGTATTAGTACCCCTAGGAAAGTGTATGCCGTGAAAAAATATCGAACATGACATACCATTGACGAGTCCATAATTTGCGGCGACGCTGAGGTGATAGTGAAATCTTGATATCGTGTAAGCCTGAACTCAGCCCTCATGAAATAAACACACCAATAGCGCCTCTTGGGTGGGGGTGGAAATGGCTTTATGGATAAGAAGAATTGTATACTAATTTTGAAATATAAAAATCGCATTGGATCCATAGTATTAGGGTAGGTTAGATTTTTAACAACCAATGCCGGTAAGTTTAAGATGAGATCGCATAGTGGAACGGTATCAGAGCTGGAGTGGGAAGGGCGAGACGTAAGAATAACGTAAAAAGATCGATATTAGGGTCGAGTCCATGGTTTTTGTGTATTCTGAGATGAATAATGGTGTTTGCAATGACATTATGTTGCTACACAATGTACATTATGCAAGACACTAATAAAGGTGAGGGTTGGAAAGAGCATGACACGAAAAAGTATCGAAAATATCAGGTAAGAAAGTTTTTTTTTAATTCGCCGCTGGGGGGAAGAAATGGGAAATCGGTGTTTTCTAAAAACTTTTTCTCAATTATATCAGTGAAAATGAGGGATTGGTACTCACCAATACTATCAATCTCCACCATTAATGGATAACATTTTCACTGGATACGAAGTGAGAAAGAATAAAGTAACAGACATATTACAAATTTCACGCGAGCAAATCCGCGGGTACTCAGCTAGTAGGTAATATTTACTAACCTTTTTCCCCAAACCACACATCTATGAACTATAACTTGTCTTATTGCTGTTGTCTATTATGTTATGATTGATTCCCACTCTCATCATGCTGTACAATAATGCCTTGATACGTTTGGCTATATAACTCAAAATTCAATCTTTCGTCCAGCTATGTAACGATGCATCCGAACTGTATGCACTGGTATGTCTTTGAGCCAAACAACGAAGTTCCTCCTATTTGCCTTCGAGTGCGCAAACCATATAATCCTCCTTTAAGTAATTAATTACAACTGATAGCTGTAAATTGTATTTTGCATAAAAGTAAATTTTGGACTTGTTCTAAAGCACGGCGTGAATTTGCGTGTACAATTTAAATCATCAGCATTTTCTCTCACGTACTAGGACCCATAATATACTGCTCATTACCACTATATAAAACAAATGGCCACTTGCCTGTGAACACCCTATTATTACTTGTCGTATGTCAAGAATAAGAGTGTAGTTATCTCTTTTAAAAAATATTTTATCGTTTAACTAATGACATTTAAATGTGGCGTCAATGGCCTTGGTTGTCGAAACGCCAGTAAACCTAAGTAACTGAATTGTAAGTGTAATGTGACGTGGCACCGTCGAGCGCAAACCACTCTCATTGAATGAAGACGAGGTATCGAGTTAAAGGAGGGGAGCAAGGAATTTCTGACCTTCTGACTGACCCCCAACACGCCTACATCTTATGCTAATTCCCAACCAGGGAAACTGAGAAATAGTTCAATTCTCTGTGATTCTCAATAGCCATTGTCAAAATTAATTGTTAATTTCAATATATGTCTACAATGTTCCTTAGAATGTTAGGACATCATTATAATAATGCACTCCAGAAATATTTATTGTAAGAAAAAGAAATTATAACATGTTAGACACGTTTATAGTAGGTCTATATGTTACATTTTCTTTAACTCGAACACTAATATTTCTTGAAGTGATACATCGTCAAGAATAATTACTGAATTCTATGAAACCGTAGGTAAGAAATTACAGTAAGACATTATAGGAAGAAAAAGGAGCCATTGCGACGTTCATTTGTTATGATTCCACTGATGTTGAATTCTGCTCATGTTTGTTCTATATTACTTTACTAGCTGATTACCCGGCGTTGCCCGGGATTTTTCTCAGACTATCATCTTTTAAAGAAAAAATGAAATCTATATTGTAAGATCAAAAATTTTTAATTAATGGTTTTAAAAACATGTACAGCATCCTAATTTTCAAATTTAAATAATTAATACAAAATTTGACTGTATACACTACACCAGGGGTCGGCAACCTATGACCCGAGGGTCACCGAGTGACCCATTTGGTAATTTCAAGTGACCCACTTAAGTTCCGAAAATAAAATATAATATATAAAAATAAATTGTAAAACAAACTAAATTGACGTCACAAGTTCAACATCAGGGGAGCCATTGATATCGAAGAGAACGTTTATAAATAAAGTTCATTCATCTATATTTGTAATTATTTACTTAAAAATATATATCTTTTTATTTACTAAAATACTGTTTTAATACGAAAATATCTCCGACCCAAACGTCTCTTTAATACGCACATTTTGGTTGATTTTGATTCGCGGCCAAAAAAGGTTGCCGACACCATCTCGCGCGGGAGTGTGTCACGGTTCCCGTCCCGAGGCATATCACGGCTGCACCATTTCATTAAAATTCTCGTAAAATCTAAAATATTCGTCAAAATTTTACGATTTAAAGATGTTTTTTATCTTTGTTAAATTCACTAAACAAATAATCCATTAAATTTGATGATTACTAATTTTTCCTTCTTAACATACTCTCTTAAATTTTAGTATTTTAACACATCTATTTTGAATAACGTTTTATCGATTATTTATATTATTTTTGTAGATAGACATATGCTGTCGCGGACTTTTTTGCAGAGGTAAACAATATTACTATTTATAGTTGTCACATGAGTGAATACATGACTTCTGTAACATGCGGTGCCAGATAATTCCTCTTCGCAGAAATTTCTGAAATTAATCCTGGAATGGTGCCAACATGACGGTTGACTTTGTATTGTTATATTAAGTGTTATTTATTTTCTTAAAATACCTGCCTTTATAAAGAAGAGATCTGGGAGTTGATGGTAATTAGGACATCACAGGTAACAGGGTATAATAATACAGTTCAGATTCCGAAAATTTCCTTTCGAAAGCGAAGTTGGATTAAGCTGTGTCATACGAAGACGCTGACCATGATGACATTTCGTATCAAATGTAAGCTGTGAACGCACGACATAGGCACCAAGGGACTTAACACGGTGTAACGGTGGTGTGTGGCCGCGTCGCAGACGTCCTATCGGGCACGCGTCGTCCCAGGACACGACTCCGGCAGCTTCCTCGCGTCCCTATCGCATCAGCGAGCGCTGTTAATGCCGTCTTAATACGGCACTCGGGAGGACACATGCGCCTCTACTGTCAGATAAAGGAGCCTAATGCAGGGCGGAGCCCGCAGCCACCGGCAGTAAGCATAATCAACGAGCCACGAGGAATCTCCGGAGGAGGAAGAAGTAGTTACGAAGGCGTTACGATGGAGAAATGCAGCAGAGGGGCAGATGGTGGGCGAAGAATTATACCTAACTTTCAAAATCCCTTCTCATACATCCTTCTCTTCATGGTCTTTAAAATCATTTATTTTTTATTCAAAACTAATATTAAACAAAGCTTTATCTTCTCTTTATAGTCTAGATAGAATTAAATTGAATTTATAACTAATATTGAACAAAACTTTATCGGGATAATGAATGCATTGACAACACATTTTGAAAATGCCAAAGAAGAATACACATATGCAAAATCTTTGTAGCAATGTGAGAAGTAAAGTCTAATTGTTTTTTTATCATAGATTTTCGATATTGTTGGAAGTAAGCAGATTGGCCTGTACGACGTCAATCCACTGGAATTTCTTTCCACCCGTTTTCATGAATAGTTTTAACTTACCAATTTTCCAACGAGGGAATAATTCTAATTCAAAACACTTTTTTATTAATTCGTGTATGAAGTTTCAAAATGTTTAACCATCAAATTGAATATGCTCATGTATTTCAACATACTCCGGTGTTTATTTTTTCTTTAAACCTTATATCTTCCATTTCTTTGTCTTCTAAATTTGGTATTTCACTTTCCTCTCTTGTTGACGCAACCATGGATCTCTGTCTTGTGATTCCTATATCAAGCCATATACAATATTTCATCATCTGCATCCGACCATGTTTTTGTGCATACCCCATTATTCATTATGGTGTGCCAAATTTCATTTTTTAACCTTCTCCTCACTAATCCAGTAAGGAATCTTCGAAAAGGTTTTTTAAGCTTTGTTTCAAAAATTTTCTCTTTTACTGAGTTCTTTGTATTCCCTCATTGTGTTATTGTGTCATGCTTTTTGCATTATGTGCCGACGTTTGTTCCCTCTTCTTTAGTGTCAACGTTTTAGACAATCATCTATTTGGATTTCGTGTGGATCTTCTTGGATTAGTATATTTTGGTGCTATTTTCAAGATTGCCAATTGTACATTTTCCACATCTTTTACATCACGTGTTAATTTATGCAAAGGTGCACATTCACTCCCCTCAATCTCGTTCTTGTATTTATTCCATTTTACAATCCCACAATTGCTGCACCATTTTCTGGAGGTTTATTATTTGGTTCTACTGTTATTTCTATTTCCAAATGATCACTCTTGACTTATTTTCCAATTTCCCACTTAGTAATTCTGCGTGTTTTTAATTTTGTGGTTAGTGGTAGATGAATCACTGAGCTTCCATTATCTCCTATTAAAATATCGTGTCCAAAATTATTTACAATTAGTGAGGTATTTTATCTGATAAAATTCTCTATTTTTCTTCACCGGCGATTTGTTAGACTGTCACCACAAATCAAGATTCCATTCGTATCTAAGTGTAATGAATTTTGAGGAAATATTCAATAAAACTAACTCCACTACTTGTTCCTTATGTATACATCTGAAGGTGAGCTCACTAAACAGTACCTCCGTCTTCTTGTGTTTTATCTTAAAAACGGATTAATTTGACACTTGATCAATAGCATGTTGCAAAACGAGTGGATTTCGTCTTTGCAGTCAGATAGGAGGTCCCTGGTTCAATTCCTAGTTCTTTAGCATTTTTCTTACATTACATTTTTCCTTCACATGAAGGAACTCGATTTATGAATCCAAGTCTAGACTATATTTCCGGGAGCGTCAGGCCTTCGCCTCCCCAATGAATGAATGATCAAAGACCACTCCCTGATCCTGGCGAGGCCGCTCCCTGATCCTGGCACCATACCGAGTGGGCGTTGTAGAAAGACAGGGTGGGACGGGGGGTCGCCAGGTCAATATGGATGTATTATTCTTCCTCTCTAAATTCACCAGTTTGAAAATCAGGCGTTCGTTTCCACTATCCATTCCTTTCTAGTCCAATATTATCCCCCTAGCTGAGTACCCACTTCTTTACTAGCGTGGAAATATAAATTTTTGTCTTGCCTTCTTCGTCTGCATAGAAGTCTCGTTCGGTCTGTATTAGATTATGGCAGTATTGTATAAGCCTCCGCATCACCATCGACACTCAGAACCCTTAACAGTATCCATCATGCAGGAGTCCGCATTGCAATTGGTGCTTTCCGCACTAGTCGAATAGAATGCTTACTAGTAGACGGTGACGAACCATCTCTTAACAAAAGACGTGATATTCTACTTGGATCTTACGGAGTGAAACTGTTGGGGTTTCAAATCACCACACTCGCCAACATTATATTCTCCGAAATTTATTTCATTTTACGCTGCAAGACTTTCGTTACCCCGCCCAGCGGGTGTCCGTTTTAACCAACTGCTAGAGGAAAATGTCATCATACTACCTTCTCCAGTGAAATACCCACACACTCGTACACCACATAGGTCCTTCATGAAACCAACCATCGACTTTGGGTTGTCCAAAGTTTCAAAGTAAGACACTCCAGCTGCTGTGTATCAACAGCACTTCGGAGAACTAAAAAACCTCTATTTGGATAATCTGTTCATATACACTGATGGTTCCCCCAGGGGACGTACATCTAGTAAGTACGTGTTTGGCGAACACGGAACCTCGAGCTGAGTCTGGCATTACTTCCACTTACTTGTGCCATGCTCCTTCCTTTCTCTTTTCTGACCTCCCTTGGTCACCTCTTGTTCTTTTCGATCCCGACGCTATTAGGTCTAGGGTATCTTTCATTTTCCTCTTTCCTCTTTTTTAAAATGTTTTTAGTAAAGTCTTGAGATATGTTGGGATTTCAGTTTTGAGTTGTAATTCAGGAGAGTTTTTAGTGGGTATGGCTGAGTCATTCGGCGAGTCTCACACGCGGGGAGAGTCATGTTGGCTCTCCCTAGTGCGTAACTGCATTTTCCCTACCTGTACAAGTTTTAAGGGCTCTAATGACCTTTGATGTTGACGAGCCCTAAAGCCCCACAAAAAAAAAAATAANATTCACTGATGGCTCAGCAATGAATAATTCCGTTGGTGCTGCTTTCCACTGCGATAGGGCCACCAGTTCTTTTCGCCTCCATTCCTTTTGTAGCGTGTACACTGCTGAGAAATTTGCATTCCTTGAGGCGCTGAAGTTCATTCACCTATTTTCATTACGGCGTGTGGTTTTCTGCAGTGACTCTATTAGTGCTCTATGGTCAGTGTCTTCACTGTACACTTCTGACACCCTTACGCTGACAATTCAGAATCTAATAAGCCATCTAGTGTCTAAAAAATTTGAAATAGTCCGTTGTTGGATTCCTGGGCGCGTTGGTATTATGGGTAATGAAGAAGCTGATGAGACAGCGAAGTGGGGAACAAAGAGGACAGTCCTTGACCTCTCTCTGTTCAACGTCAAAACGTTATCTGTTCCTACGTCAGATTCAAATGTTGCAATAAGATCGTCTCTTCTTGGGACATGGGAAGCCGAATGGCAAATTCGCGCCTTCAAGCTGAGAAAGGTAAAAGACTCCATTAAGACCCGGGTGTCATCATCCCGTACGAACAGATGTGAAGAAGTAATCCTTACACGCCTTCGTATTGGCCACTGCTATCTTACCCATGATCATCTCTTACGCGGTGAATCTCCCTCCGTCTGTGAAACTTGTAACACAACACTTTCTTCTGGAGTGTCTCAAATTTAGTACCAGCCGACGGCGACACAATCTACCGTACAGTTTGATCGTTATGTTGGGACAAAATGAACCGATTTTAATGCGCGTTTTTAGATTCCTCCAGGAAATCGACCTCTGGAATAGTATCTGATCTCTCTTCGTATGTTTTTACTCAAATCCATAAACGAAACGGGGCTCCTCCCACAAGTTCTCGGGAGGGTTTGGAGTTGAATTTTATTTTCTCCTTTTTGTTTTGAATTTACATTTTCTTTGTTTCTTTCGAAATTTACTTTTTTCTTTATTTTCGGTTTTTAAAATGCTTTCAGGATGTTTTTTTCCTATTTTGATATATCTTTGGATGTATTGTAATTCAGGAGAGTTTTTAGTGGGTATGGTCGTGTCACTCGGCGAGCCCCACTCGCAGGGAGAGTCATGTTGGCTCTGCTTAGTGCGTAACTGCATTTTCCCTACCAGTACAAACTTTTAGGGCTCCAATGTCCTTTGATGTCGACATGAGCCGTAAAACCCCACAAAAAAAGTGCTTCACATGAAGGTCAAAGTACTCTTTGGAATATTTCTCAAAAACGGCTCCAACGATTTTGCTTACATTTTCTGTACGTAAGGTAAAGTAGACTGCATTACATTTGCATTAGCTTTATTGCGCTTGAAAGTTTAGTATAGACACAGAAAATTATTTCTGTCTGCTACACGTACACAATGGTTTACTGTTTCAAGAAACTTGAATAATATTTTGCAGTATAAATGAACCAAGCAGACGTAGAATACACTTTTCGTAAACAACTGAAAGCTATAATGATATAATACATAGGACAGCAAACGCACTGCAGATACGAAATTATATCAATTTCTGTCTACAATGAAATTTCATTTACATAACACTTTTACGATATTTTTATTACTCTGCTGCAGATGGGAAAACGTATATGAGAAACTATGTGCAATGGTTTTGCAGCAATAGTTTAGAAGTGTGTGAAAATACTCATAAACGTCCGTTTTGAGATGTAATCCATATTGAGGCGTATACATTTGTTTGAATAGAAAAGCATAGGAATGGTACTGATCTAAAACGCGATATTACGATCTATGCACTTTTTTTAATGATCCAGCGCCCTCATAAATATGAGTTAGAATCCTCTTATGTTGACAATGAGATATTGACTTTCATAAAAAATAATACACAAATTCGGTAAACACCAATAATTATGGTATTCTTCACCGTCATTATATGTTTACGATAAAGTGACCGTGTGATGGTACTCATGTCCTTACTTGTGGTAACTTGGTTAAATCAATTACTGATTTTTCTTTTTCGAGTGATTTACCGTTAACGTTGGAATCAACGAAATAATGTGTACATTGCACACCTTTTTTACTGCTTTAAAACGCGTTTCCAGTCTGTCAAAGTAAAAATATTGTCCATGACGGGCAAACGATTTACTATCTGTAACGGAAACAAGAAAATTTCCTCATGAAGTAAGTTCGGAGCACGCTACCGAAGCGTTTCAATGTTGCTTTGGTACGTCAACATAAACATGAGATGATACACCATGATCGAAATACTTTGCAAGAAACGTGTGCTATCATCTTGGTTATTACTTTATATCTGGTTGCCTCAGAAAATTATTCCCAATCTTAAGTTCTGTGCTCACTATTATAGACAACCCACTCTCTTCGACACTATACTATTAAGAAATTGTGAGTACCAAATTCATCAAGGTTGTTCATTTATTTATTTACGTATTTACATTTGTGGCATCTCCAAATCTACTTCCTAATGTCTCAATATCAGCTCAGCATACTTGAACTGCGCTTTGCGATTTCTTCCCAGAGTCTCTCCATTACTTCTAACTCCTCTTCCATGACTGTTCTCTGCGTAAGAAGCCTTCGACTCTTTTCCGACTGTCTTCGCTTGCCTTTCCCCTGCGTACTTCGGCGCCTGCGGGTTACATGGCCGTCTCTTAATGAGATGCCTGCGGCTAAGGCATTGCGACTACCGACTACCATTTGCATTGGTTCTATTCCGGACTGCCTGCGTCACTTTCATCTCGAATTCGCGATTTTGTTCGTGTCATTTCTTCCCCTTAATAATCTGCCTCTGTTTCAAATGGACTTCCGATTTACTTTCACTCCTCGACATCTCTGCAACTTCTTATGATCTCGGTTTCGATGAGCCACGTAGGATTTTCTTTAATTATTTATCATCGCACATATGCAGTGTTAGGTAACATATTCTCGTCACTACATGCTTTCTCATTTTATTTCCGCCGCATTGCAATTCCTTAAAATTGCACAGATATGGCATAAAAATACTAAAATCCTTATTTACTTAAATATATTTTAAATTGTATTTGCCAAAATTATGTATACTCTACTTGTAAGGTAGATATCTTTTTTTGACAGGCAGATATCTTGAAAATTTCTGCTTTAGAAAAGCGCTTTGGATTCTGTTATGAATTTTTCTGAATGAATGAATCTTTTTCTTATTTCATTAGATTCTGGCAGTGTATGAAAGTGGTTCAAGTGCGAAAACACATCTAGATTTTCATAAAATTGATTGATTCTAATTTCGAAGTGCATGAAATGATTATCTTACGTTTGAACGAGGTGGAAAACGTGAACCTACCCATACAAAATATTTACAAGTATGATTTGGGGAGTTGATCACACGAAAGTTGGACTCTGATGAACATGTATTCTAGTCTGAATCATAATTTGTATACATCCATTCTAATATATAAAAGCGTAACGCGAAAGTGTGTTTTATTTGATCACGACTGAACCACTGAACCGATCGTGATGAAATTTCGCAAGGAGATAGTTTAGGTGTGCAGGATGAACATAGGCTAACTTTTTTTAAAAAGCGTGTTAAGAATAGTAGATATGATTTTGACCATAAATGTCGATGAAATTGGGATAAAAGAGGTACATTCGCTTACACTGCATAATCTATTAGAAATAGGTGACAACTATGAGAGGCAATATTGTTTATATTAAGGAGTTTTTTCAAAAGTTTGCGACGGCACATGTCTATCTTCAAAGATTAACCTAAATTATCGATAAAACTTTATTAAATATTGATGTGTTAAAATACTTCAATTTAAGAGAGTAATTTAAGAAGGAAAAATCAATCATCATCAAGTTAAATGGATTATTTGTTTTGTGCATTTAACAAAGAGAGAAAAGTGTTAAAAACGTAAAATTTCGAAGATTTTGCGAGAATTTTAATGTAGTAGTGCAGCCACATTATGCCTCGGAAGCGAATATTCGACCGGTGCGGCTGCCGCGAGATGGTGTAGTGTATATGTTACGAACAAAACCAGAATTCGACCATTCGTCGAAGATAACGTCTAAAACTAGTTTTGACACATGAATGTTTGCCAAAACGTTTTGAAAACGACCAATACTAGTTTTGAGCGTTTTATAAACACGAATTCTAGTTTTCGACGTTCTCGTATTGCCAGAACTAGTTTTGAGCGTTTTCAAAGTGATCAATACTAGTTCTGGCAAAAGGGTTTCGTCCAAAACTAGTCCTCTCAACAAAAATAAAACTTTTTATACTTGAAGCCAATTCTTTTTTTGGTACTTAGAACGGATAAAATGTTAGTTAGAGGGATAAAGGAAAATGGTAATTATGCACTTTTGAGTGTTCTTATGTTTGGATTGGTAGAAAAGTTTTCATCCGAATATATTACAAGCTTGAATTTAACTACCGCCGTTCGTATGCATGCATGTGTAGTTAGCATACCAATATAGTATCATTTTACTAAAATTTATTCCTAAGACAGTGAAATGGGAGATGTATGTATTTACGTTGTCCTTTCTTTCTCAACACTCGCCGTCGGCACCGCGGCATCTTGTCAGCGAAATGATGAAGGACACGGACATTCAGCCTTTAAACGATAATGCAAGTCATTATTATTTATGTAAATAAGTAAATAGCTATGGTTAGTGTTAGACTGGTAATAATGTTATGGGTACGTACGTTCAAAATACAATACTTGTAATTTGGGTTTGTATTTACTTGATTAGTTTACTTATTGTTAACTTGTGTTATATTTTGGATTTTATACTTAAGATGAAAAAAAATAGCCGAGAAGGCTTAACGAATGATCAATCAGTACTTTCCGTTTCAGAATTCGAACACTTCCAATATTCCAACACTGCTGTAATTTTATAGATGCGTAGTTTGCATGACAACAGATAATATTACATGAAAATCAATTTACCGTAACACGTATCATTTTACGAAAATCTACCCCTAAAGGGTGAAATAGGCGAATGTATGTACGCATACCACTATAACTCTAGAATGCCAGCTGCAACTTCAACCAAACTACACAAATAACTGACATTCTGACAAGTATTGTGGGGATAAGACAGCCCTGGCACCCCTAGAAACGGGTCTGGAAGGAGGTGGCATGTACAAATTATGAAATAAAGCATTAGATTGGAATCCATAGTTCTCATTGTCGTTGAATTTGATAAGAAAGTCCACTGGGGAGACAATATGCTCCTAGCACCCATGAAGTAGGGAGTGGGAATGAGGCAGCAGGTAAAAGTAGTAAGAAACATCGATATTGGAGTTGAATACAACTTATTTGGTACCGCTGAATGGAAGAGTGACACACCCAATGCCACTTATTCTCAGATCACCCTCCATAATATATCCCCGTAGGATAGAGGGTATGTAGTGTATGAAATGTAAATATAATCGAGAATTAACGATATTAGTTTTGAGTTCGTTATATTCTCGGCCTCTAAAACAAGCAATGATATTCCCGATGACACACAAGTTCTCGTTCAGCCACCTTACACACCTAGCACCTCTTGGGAAATGAATGACGCATTACGCTTTAAATGCGGGGGTTTTCTTTTCAATCTCCAAGAAAAACTATTATACTGTCGTATCGGTTGTTTCACATTTCATTTCAGTTTCATCTTGTCCCACTTCATTCATAGATCCCGCAGGGGGCACAGTTTCAACTGAATATGGGTTTAGAGAATCCACAGCCCCGAGTTGGGGACTGGTAATGTGCCACCAGTCCTCGAACCCGTAGGTTTCGGGCATGCATCAGCGACCACCATTGGCGCGATGGTAGAAAGTTGCGTGTTGCAAAGGGCAAAGATCTTGCGTTCATCGGCCGGGTTGCGAGGAAGGATTAAACCTCTATAAAAAAACTTCAACCTCAAGGTGTATTAAGCGCCGATGAGGTTAATGGGTGTTGAGGATAAACACTCGCTAGCGTACAACCTCTGGGGCAACTGCCGCACCTCAGTTGGATAAGACTTAGTTGCGTGATGCGGGGGCTCCACGTCACCGGACATTTATTTCCTCCGAACTCGTGGGACAAAATGAAAGATGTTTCGTTTTTCTCTTCTTGTAGAGTGGGTCTACCGCAAGGTGAGTATTCCACCGAAACGTCTTCGAAGCTGTTGAGGGTTCACAGCCCTCCTACTTGAAAAGATAAAACGGAAAAGTACAGAACATTCAACACCAGAATGTTTTTATTACAATGACTATAAAGGAAGAAACATGAAAAAAAGTTTCGCCTTTTTTAATTTTTAAATGACTCCAGGGTATCTGTGGTAGACTGAAAGGTATCAAACGTTTATGGAACGGTTCTACGTTGTTGGAAACCAACTCCAACAAACCGGCTTTAACCCTGTTAAAGTGTGAAAAGCAGGGAGAGTTCCCTGTCAAGTGCGAACTCCATGCTGCATTTAATCGTAGCAAAGTAGTCGTATCATGCAGGACATCATGGATATGTCAACAGAAGAGCTTGTTGCAGAATGAGAGGCTGACCACGTATATAAGGTCAGTCAAATCACGAGGAAGGTTAATGGTGTTTTTCGAAAGACCAGTTCTTTCATCGTAACATTTGATTGTCTTCAGCTTCCGAAAGATATTAAAGCTTGATAGCTCAACCTGCCGGAGCGAACCTTCATTCCAAATCCTCTGCGCTTTTACAACTGTCAGAGGTTTGGATATACCACGACATATTGTAAGGGCCGTGATACATACGGGAAATGCGGGAAGAAGGCACACGAACCCAGGGTTTCATGCCCAGGGTCTGCTAAATGCATTAATTGTACAGACAGCCACTCGGTATGAAGCAGGGACTGTTTCGCATTTCTGGAAGAAAAGAAAGTGCTGGAGATCAAGACTAAGGAAAAGATCCCGTACGGTGAAGCGAGGAAGAAATACAGGGCTTTACACATTTTTTTCCTACCAGTTACTCCACCTCAGCAAAGACTCCTGCAATAAAGAGGAGCGTCTCGGTACAGACCGATTTCACTGACGTATCTACGACACGTCAGTGTACATGACAGTGCAAATGCGGCAAGAAAAATATCCAAGCTAATCCTGTCAAGTCAAAAATTCCCTCCACACCACGTCCAGACAAAGACCAACAGTGTGCCACGTACCTCATCAAGTAGTAAACAGTCAAAAACAAAGCAAGGTTCCAAAGATAAATCCCTGAAACTTGTTGACTATATAAAAACAAGCTCAACAACATTAAAGAAATTTCAGAGACAAACGAAAAACGTCTATGGTTTTCCATCCTCCAAGTCGGAATATGCATTGTCCAACGGTGACGCAGAAATGCACATTCAGGAGCTCGACCATAATGACTTCCATAATTCAGAGGAACCTTAATGGCCGTAGGACTCAACGTGAAGAGTTACAGCTCTTAGCGCGTCGTAATACGATCTGTATTTGACTGGAAGAGACTCCTTTTACCAAAACACTCACCCTCTCTGCGGGGATTCAGCAGCTTTAGATATGACGGCACCACGGGAGATCGAGCAAGAATTGGAGATGCCGTGTTTGTTAGAAACACAATACTCCGCTCACTTGTTCTCCTAAAAACTCAAATCCAGGCTATAGCAGTCACAATACACAGGATACCACATATGACAGTGTGTTCAAACTACTTTCCTCCGACACGAAATTTCTCGGAGACTTCCCTCAGGGAATTAATTCACCACCTCCCTCGCCCATTCCTTTTCCTTTGATATTTTAACGCCCACCGTATACTGTAGGGCTCCTCGAGCGATAGCCCGAAGGGTCGACTGCTGAATTGTCTCTTAGAGCGAGAACACTTAAGTCTAATAAACACCGCGGAGATGACCCACTTTGCATTTGCCACGGAATCATGAATTGGTAGAGACCTGACCATTTGCTCTCCTGAAGTTGCTGATATCTTCCACTAGAAGGTAGAAGATGATCTGCTTAGTAGAATCCATCATCCTATCTTGTCCTTGCAGAAACGTGCGACTGTTCCCGAATGAAAGCCACAGACATGGATTCTGAGAAAGGCTAACTGGACACTGTACCGTTCTCTGTCTGTCTTCAGAGAAACGGGTAGTGACCAAGACAGGGTCGACCATCTGACTCAGGTGATCATCACGCCGCTGAAGAATCGATTCCGAAAACATCTATGTTTCCGCGAATACCTTATGTCCCTTGGTGGAACGACACATGTCGGTCCGCCATTCGGGCAATGCGAATAGCATTGCGGAAATTTAAGGCTAATCCATCTCCGGAAAACCTCGCCGCATATCGGATTGACAGAGCAAAAGCGCGCAGAATTATCAAAGAATCCAGATCCACCTCCTGGAAAGAGTTTCTAGGCACCATTAAGAGAACAACATCGTCCAATAAAGTATGGGAGTCAATCCGAAAGATATCAGGAAGGTAATCTCGAGTCCCAATATATGGTCTCAATTATCAGGGTCGGGTTCTCACATACAACAGAGAAATTGTAACAGTGATGGCTGAATACTTTGCTGACCTGACATCTACAGCAAACTGCGATCCTGATTTCGCGAGAATAAGGGAAACAGCAGAGAGCACATCTTTTGACTTTCGTTCCACCAACTGGGAGCCCTACAACTCTTCCTTCTCTATGTGGGAACTTGAGTCAGATCTAGCGACAGTCCACAACACTGCTCCTGGCCCTGATTCAATTCATTATGAAATGCTGAGACAATTCAGTCTCGAGTCAAAAGAATACCTTCTGAATATCTTTAATCTTTCATGGTCCGAGAGAATATTGCCTAAATCCTGGAAGGAAGCAACGCTCATCCCTTTATTAAAACCAGGTAAGGACAAAACGAAGATTAGTAGTTATCGAAGCATTGCCTTGACGAGTTGTGTTGGTAAAATTCTGGTTAGAATTATCAACCGACGTCTCGTCTGGTATCTTGAACGGCATGACTTGCTGAGTCGATCTCAATGTGGTTTCAGGAAGTTGCATTCCACCCTGGACAACTTACTTCACCTGGAATCAGCAATTCAAGATGCTTTCGTCCGAAGACAACATCTCATCGGAATATTCTTTGACATCGAGAAGGCTTACGATACTACTTAGCGTCATGGCATTTTACAAACACTCTATGCCTGGGGATTTAGAGGACGTCTTCCTTTGATGCTCATGTCCTTTTTGGATTAACGTTCCTTCCGCTATAGAATAGAAAGAGACATCTCGGATCTCCTTCTTCGAAAAACGGTGTTCCTCAGGGCTCAGTCTTGAGTGTGACCTTATTTGCAGTGGCCATAAACAGCATAACGTCTGCTGTAAAGAATCCTGTTTTACACTCTCTTTTTGTCGATGACTTTGCTATCTTTTGTTCATCACAGAGTGTCACAGGTGCGAAGCAAGAAATCCAACTCGTCCTCAATAGATTTTACCACTGGTCGAAAACGACAGGTTTTCGTTTCTCTGCTGAGAAAACACGCTGATCTGCTCAGTAGGAGACCAAGCCTTCTGGCAGAACCTCAGCTGGCCCTGGGGAACAACATTCTCAAATTCTATCCTTTTGGGAAAGTGTTAGGTCTAATCTTTGATCAGAGACTGAATTGGATTGAACATCTAACAGACCTAAGAGCAAGAACATTAAAGTCTCTGAATTTATTGAAGTGCCTCAGTAGCAGGGAATGGGGCGCTGAACACCCCTCTTTACACAATTTTCTCGAGCATTCATAAGATCTCGGCTCGATTATGACTGCGTTGTATATAGCTCTGCTCGTGCAAGCTATTTAAAGTAGTTGATTTAGTGTCCATCATGCAGGAATTCGACCAGTTACGGGAGCATATCGCACTAGTCCCATTACGAGTTTGTATGTCGAGAGTGGCGAACCATCACTTTCCCTCCGGCGGCAAATCCTTATGCTACGACATTTTTGCCACGTGCTAACTTTACCCGACAATCTGGTGCACAACGCGGTTTTTCATCCATCCTCTTCTTCCATCCGTTTCTACAACAACTAACTGAGAGCAACCAAACCTTTTGGATATCGCTCCAAACAAATTTTGGAAACCTTAAATATGCGAACACCTAATGTCTACATCAAGGTTTTGGTAAGTTTCCCCCTTGGGCTTTGCACAAGCCGAAGATTATTTTTGATCTTATGCATCATGACAAGAAGAACACTCCAGCTGCGATGTTGAGGGTATACTTTCAGCTAATCCTCTACAAACACCGGGTCCGTATCCCTGTGTTTACTGACGGGTCGAAGCAGGCTGATGGTGTCGGCTGCTCCGTGGTATTTCCCCGTGAGACCAGTGGCTACCGTCTAGGCGACTTGTGCAGTGTTTACACTGCTGAGTGCTACGCCATATTGCGAGCATTGCGAACTACAAAGTGCTCCGGCGGATCACATTTCCTGATTTGTTCTGATTCGCTGAGTGCCCTCCAAGCAATCCAGAACATGTATCCAGCTGATAAGCTGATCCAGAACATCCAGGATGTGCTTTTCTCACTGCAAAGTGATGGAAAGAACATAATGTTTTGCTGGGTTCCCGGACATGTGGGTATCAGAGGAAATGAGGAAGCAGACGATTCCGCAAAGACGGCATCTCAAGAATCGCGTGGATTTCTCCACGATTCCAAAACGAGATCTCCTAAATTCCGTCAAGTTGAGGATTCTGAGTGAATGGGGCAATGAGTGGTTAGCTGTTGAAAGGAATAAGCTCCGACTTATCAAATCATGTGTTAAGTCATGGAGCAGTTCCTGTAGGCCAGCCCGGCGCGACGAGGTCTTGCTGACCCGCCTGCGCATAGGACATTGTCCTCTCACTCATAGGTATCTCTTACTACTTGATGATGAACCCGTTTGTGAGGAGTGCAGCTGTTCTCTGACAGTGTGTTACCTACTAACTGATTGCAGAAGATACTCAAGTATACGGAGACGAATTGATCTGGCTGCAGATTTGCCAACATTTCTCGGAAATGAAACGGTTAATGTTAATAAACTATTGAGTTTTATGAGTAGATCGGGGCTCCTCTTACAAGTTCTCGGGAGGTTTTAAAATTTGCATTCCCTTATCATCTTTACTGTCTTCTTTCCTTTCATCCCTTGTTTCTGTAATTAGAAAATATAATATTTAGAAATTGTTTTCCTTTTTTGTGAAATAATGTATTGATATTGTTTTCTTTTCTTTCATCTTTCTTTTTAGATATTTGTTGATTTCAGGAGGGCTTTTTAGTGGGTATGGTCGAGGTATTCGGCGATTTGCACACCCGGGGAAGAGCCATTGCGGCTCTTCTCGATGGTGCGAAACTGCATTTTTCCTACTTGCATGGGCTCTAATGACCTTGATATTGACGAGCCCTTAAGCCCTAACCAAAAAAAAATGCATTTTGAGGGTATACTTTTATCTAATCCTCAACAAACACTGGGTCTATAACACCGAGTCGAAGCAGTCTGATGGTGTCGGTTGCATCATGGTAATTCGCTGTAAGAATAATGGCTCTCGTCTTGGCGACATTTGCATTGTTTACACCGCTGAGCGCTACGCCATTTTGAGAGCACTGGGATCAACAAAGTACTCCCGCGGATTAAATTTCCCGGTTTTTTTAATTCTCTAAGTGCCCTTCAAGCAATCCAGACTATGTATTCAGCTGATAAGCTGATCGAGCACATCTAGGATGTTATTTTCTCATTCCGTAGTGGTGGAAAGTTTTGCTGGATTCCCGGACACGTGGGAATAAGAGGAAATGAGGAAGCTGACGTTTCCGCAAAGGCGGCATGCCTCAAGAATCGCGTGGATTTCTCCTCGGTTCCATGAAGTGATTTCCTAAATTCCATCATGACAAGGATTCTGAGTGAATGGAACAATGAGTGGTCGGCTGTTGAAGAAAATAAGCTCCGACTTATCAATTCCTCTGTTAAGTCATGGAGCAGTTCCTGTAGGTCAGCCAGGCGTGATGAGGTTTTGCTATCCTGCCTGCGCATAGGACATTGTCCTCTGAATTATCAGTATCTCTTACTACTTAATGATGAACTCGTTTGGGAGGAGTGTAGCTCTTCTCTGACAGTGTGTCACCTTCTGATTGCAGAAAATACACTAGAATACGAAGACAAATTGTTCTGGCTGCGGATTCACCAACAATTCTCGGGAATTAAACGGTTGATGCTAATAAACTATTGAATTTCATGAATAGATCTGGACTCCTCCCACAAGTTCTCTGGAGGGTTTAAATTTGCATTCTCTTTTTTATTCCTTGCCATCCTTTGTTTTATACTACATTTCCGTAATTTGAAAATTAAAATTTTTAATTTTTCCCCTTATGATTTGTGTTCGGCAGCTGTGTTTTTCCTTGCTTTTATTTTTGTATTGAGATATTTGTTGAATTCAGGTGGGTTTTTTAGTTGATATAGTCTAGATATTCGGCGAGTTCCACCGGGGGAAGAGGTTCTAGGACTCTTTTCTATGGTTCGAAACTTCATTTTTTCCACCTGCAAGGGCTCTAATGACCTTGCCGTTGACGAGCCCTAAAGCCCTGAAAAAGAATCTTCTTTTATAGTGTACCCCTCTCCCTCCAATTAGGCCAAAAATTGAACTGAACGGTATCTCGTGTATCGTATTTCATCTCAGGAACTCGGAGAATTATGGATTTAACACGAATATCGTACGTTTTCAAATATTTTGGCACGTGACGTTCTTGCCAACTCTACTTAAAGAGGTTATAAACATACCGTATGGTTAGAATTTCAATATTCGTGGTATTTTTTAAATCTAGTAAGCCTGAAAACTGCGGAATGAACGAAAATTAGTCCTTCTCATTTTTTATCATGCTATCCCGTTCTCACCCCTCTCACTAACTTAAGGGTGGTATGGAAGCGATTTATCATGAGAGCTGAATTTCGACTTATACTATATCAAGATGTCACTATTCAACTCAGCGACGTTGAAAACAGGACTCTTCATTGATATCTATATTATTTAGAAAATTTTTTACATGGCATTCCCTTCCTTAAGTGTGGAACGGGTGTATAGGTGTATTTTATTAAAAATTGCAGAAGAACAAATTTTGAGGGAAGCCTCTTGTGGCTGACCCTAAAGTTCTGCGACTGGTCCATTGTACTGAAACCTTATAATTGATAGTATTTTAGAAGTCTTGATGAGGGAATAAATTACGTATCTCGCCTATGCGAATGATTTGACTCTTTTGATGAAGGTACTAGTGGCTGCCAGTTGCAAGAAAAAGGTTACACTGCTATAATGATATTCGAGGAGATCATAAGAAAATATGGATTACGGTTATCTGTTTCAAAAACTAAAAATATGTGGTTTGGGCATGGTAAGGAAAATAGAAGGAACCCGTGTTTAAATTATATGGCGAAAAGTTGCAATTTGTGCGTAAACACAAGTTTCTAGGGTTACCTCTTGATGAAAAATTAGTTTTCACAGACCCTATTGAATATGTAGCAGCAAAGGCAAAACATGTATACGAGTATAGTGAACTAATACGCATAGGTCTAACAAAATATATTGACCAAGTCAAATTATATAAAGGAGCGATACGACCAATTCTAATGTATGGAAGCATGTCATGGGCACACAGTTGCACTCATTCGCATTGAAAAAAATTAAACGGGCGTGTTTACTCAGAATTGGGAGGGGGCATATAAAACAATGTCTACAGAAGCTTCGGAAATTATACGTGGGGTCCTACCTTTAGACCAAATTATTAAATTGAGTTCAGAAGATCGGTGCAAATTGATGGGAAAGTAGAAATCAATGGAATAGTTTACACACGGGAGAAAAAAGGATCAAGAAAGGAACTAATAAAGCACGTTCTAGAATAAAGGCAAACCAGGTGGAGTAATAGTATAAAAGGGAGAATAACATTCATTTATATACAGAGAGTAGGTTTTGCATATAAGGAACGTAAATGGTTTCATTTAAATCCATATGTAATTGAATTTATTTCGGGTCATGGGAAATTCAATGATTTCTTTAACGAATGAGGATTAAAAGATAATGCGAAATGTATGTGTCGAGAAGAAAGTGAAAGAAGATAGATAAAGAGGAGTGAGTAGTGAGACAGTAGAAGTTTGAGACAGACATAATGAAGTAACACAAACGACAAAAGTCAAAAACGAAGGACAAGACAAAGAGGACAGAAGATTTTGCGTCCGTTTCCCGTGGCAGGGATAGGAACACTGGTATAAACAGTTATAATGAGACGCTGTAAGGGGTAAAATAAACGAAGGAGAAAATAAAAAATATATCTAAGAGTCGTGTAATGACGTTTTTCTTAGACAAGGTGATCATTGACTCCATGGTAAAATAAAATAAATGAAAAAATGAAATTTGTAGTGGTTGTTCGTGATCCTAAACCTCCCCGAGAACATAACTTCTCATCACAGCGTTACTCTTCATTTTAGCATCCTCAAAAATGTATTTATTACCCATATCGGTTTCTAATTACATTTACATTACGCCCCCTTCTCACCCTAGGGGTGCAAGTAATGTCTTACGCTCTCAATGCTTTTTGCCAGATAGTAAGTCATCGCTGCACCAAGTTTTGTTGAAATTGCTTCAGGCATTCGATAGTAATAGAGCGCCAACCTTCTTATGTTATGTATGTAGATAGATATTTAAAAATTGAAAGAGAAAATAATTCCCCGCAGGGGGCTCATTTTCGACTGAGAATGGGCTTGGCGAACCTACGGCCCCGAGTTGGGGACTGGTACTGCGCCAACAGTCCTCGGACACCGTAAGCTTTGAACATGCTTCAGCGACCACCATTGGCGTGATGATTGGAAAGTTACGTGTTTTAAAGGGCGGAGATCTTGCCTTTATTGGCCGGGTCGCGAGGGAGGATTATACCTCGACAAAAAAAAAACCTCAACTTCAAGGTGTGTTACGAGCCGATGAGGTGAATGGGTGTTGAGGATAAACACTTGCTAGCGGACAATCTCTGGGGCAACTGCCGCACCTCAGTTGATCAAGGCTTAGTGGCGTAATGCGGGGGCTCCACGGCGACCGACATATAATTCCTCCGAACTCGTGGGACCAAGATGACTGATTCCTCTTTCTCCCTGCTTTGCGGAGTGGGTGTACCGCAAGGTAAGTACTCCACCCAAGGGTCCTCGAAGCGACCGAGGATACAGAAACCCCCCGCTTCGGAAACAAAAAAGGAAAAGTTAAAGAGTATTCCTTACGTGAATGTTTTTGTCGTTATAACACGTATAGACGGGACACTTAAAAAAGTATCCCCGTTCTATATTTACAAAGGTATAGTTGGTTTCGTTGGTACATTGAAGAGTATCAAAATATTGAGAAATCGAACGAAGCTGCTTGAAACAAAGTCGAGTAAGCAGGCGTTAAAACTACTTGAATGTATTAAGCTGGGAGAGTTCCCTGTCAAGTGCGAACTCCATGCTGCGCTTAATCGCAGCAAGGGGGTCGTAAGTTGCAGGGACATTATTGATATGACAACTGAAGAACTTGTTGTAGAATGGGAGGCTGACCATGCAGTTGAAGTGAGTCAAATCATGAGGAAGGTTAATGGTGTTCCGCAAAAGACCATTTCCTTCATCCTGACACTTGACTGTCCTAAACTATCCAAAGATCTAAAAAATGGATGGCATAACCTTCCTGTTCGTCCCTTTATCCCAAATCCCCTTCGCTGTTATAAGTGTCAGAGGTTTGGGCATACGACAACATCGTGTAAGGGACGTGATACTTGCGGAAAGTGCGGAAAGGAGGCACACGAACCCGGCGTCTCATGCTCAGGGCCTGAAAAGTGCATTAATTGCACAGCCAGCCACCCGGTATAGAGCAGAGAGTGTGTCGCCTATCTCGAAGAAAAGAAAGTCCAGGAGATCAAGACTACGGAGAAGATCCCTGTTACGGCACACCACAAGCCCATATGCGATGTGCGTAAGCTTTTTGGTGAAGAAGCGGGATTAAACAATACACCACAACCTTTATGGTAGAGTTCGCTGCCACCAGCTTGGTTTTCCCAAGTAATCAAACACACGAGTTATAACAATAAAACTTTTAATTCAAATTAAATAAAACTGAATATTTACAAATGTAGACAAACTCGCAAATCATAAATACAAGTTTGAACTTGTTATTACTTGATATTGCTATCTAAAAGCAATAATTACACACAGTTATAACTACTGGTCTTATGAATTGACTCGGCCCCCCAGGGGACTTACGTCTAGTAAGTATGTGTTTGGCGAACACGGGACCCCGAGCTGAGTCTTGCATTACTTCCACTTGTGCTAGACTCCTTCCTTTCTCTTTCCTGACCTCCCTTGGTCACCTCTTGTTCTTTTCAATCCCGACGCTATTAAGGCTAGGGTATCTTTCATTTTCCTCATTCCTCTCATTTTTTGTCCCCCCTTATTCTTTGTCCCCCTCATGTTATGTGCCCCCTTCATTTTAGCCCCCCTCCATTTGATGTATGTTGTGAGATACGTTTTGGTGTGTTGTAGATCAGGAGGGTTTTTAGTGGGTAGGGTTGAATTATTCGACGAGTCCCACACGCGGGGAGAGTCATATTGGCTCTCCCTAGTGCGTAACTGCATTTTCCCTACATGTACAAGTTTTTCGGGCGCCAATGACCTTTGATGTCGACATGAGCCGTAAAGCCCCACAAAAAATGAATTGACTCGGAAATCTACCCAGATTATCCGAAGTTCAAAAAGTTCCAAGTTGCTATTTCGAAATAAATAACTGTTCCAAGCTATGTTATTCGCGCCTATAGCAAGTGATAGAATTACCGCAGCAATTATCAGTGGTCTGACGACTAAACTAACCAAGTTACATATTAAATATCTTGCGTACTTCTATACGCTTTCGCACTTGTCTCAAAGTCTAAAAGTCTCCAGTATATAAGTCACTTAGGAGCTGAAATCCCTCCAATATATATTGAGGCGGAGGTCACGTGACTACCTCTTCGCCACCGTTCCCATACCCCACCTCGGCTTGGTCACTCCTCAGCTTCCGAGAATAATTGCCTTTTCGGATGAACACTATTTCTGTCAACTGCTGAAATATTCGATACACACTCATTTTCCTTCTCCGGGAGTTCATCTCAGTCTTCAGAAGTAGAAGCGAGTTCTGCCTCTTCACAATACAAGAAGTCTTAAACGCGCACTTTTCCTTTTTTGGGCGGCGACGGGCCTGGCTCTTAAACGTTTTTGGAATTTCCGGCGAGCACAGTGCTTAAAAATGTTATTTCAAAATCTATACTGGCCATGATGTTACAATCCCGTACGGTGAAGCGCGGAAGAAATACAGGGCCTTACTCCGTGTAATTTCTGCCAGTTACTCCACCGCAGTCAAGGCTCCAAAGCTGATAAAAACTGTATCTGTTCAAGCCAATTTCTCTGACGTGTCCACGACAACGTCGTGCACACGTCAGTGCAAATGCGGAAAGAACGATGTTTCAGCCGTTTCACCTAAACCAAAAATTCCAACAACACCGCGTCCATCTACAATGAAACCCAGTAGAGCAAAACCTACAACTGTACCAACGAAGAAACAGACGAAGATAAAGAGGAGTTCTAGGGAAAAACCCCTGTACATTGCACAATTTTTAAAACATTAACATCAAAATAGTCCCAGAGACGAAAACCCCCAAGGGACTTACTTCTAGTAAGTACGTGTTTGGCAAACACGGGGTCCCGAGCCGAGTCTGGCAATACTTCCACTTACTTGTGCAATGATCCTTCCTTTCTCTTTCCTGACCTCTCTTGGTCACCTCTTGCTCTTTTCGATCCCGACGCCATTAGGGCTAGGGTATCTTTCATCTTCCTCATTCGTCTCATTTTTTGTTCTACCCCTCATTTTTCCCCCTTATTCTTTGCCCCCTCATGTTATGTCTCCCCTTCATTTTAACCCCCCTCCATTTCATGTATGTTGTGAGATACGTTTTGGTGTGTAGTAGATCAGGAGGGTTTTTAGTGGGTAGGGTTGAATCATTCGACGAGTCACACGCGGGTAGAGTCATGTTGGCTATCCCTAGTGCGTAACTGCATTTTCCCTACATGTACAAAATTTTCGACTCCAATGAGCTTTGATGTCGACATGAGCCGAAAATCACCACACACAAAAACCATAGAAAATGTACTTCCTTCGTCCGAGTCAGAATTTGCATTGTCCGACGGTGACGTAGAACTGCACATTAAAGAACCTGACCCAGGAGGTTCCAAAAATTAATGGCTTCCGTACATCAGTGGAACATTAATGACTATAGAACTCAACGTGTAGAGTTCAATTCTTAGCGCGTCGCATTCCGGTTTGTATTTGTCTGCAAGAGACAAATCTCTTACCAGAATATTCACCCTCTATGCGAGAATACAGGAGCTTCACATACGACGACACCACGGGAGATCGAGTAAGAGGTGGAGTTAATGCGTTTGTTAGAAACACAATCCTCTGCTCATCTGTTCTCCTACAAACCAACATCCAGGCTATAGCTTTCAAAATTCACAGTGTACCATCTATGACCGTGTGTTCTATATATCTTCCTCCGACACGAGATTTCTCGGAGACTTCCCTCAGGGATTTAATTCACCAGCTCCCTCGACCATTCCTCCTCCTTGTAGATTTCAACACCCACAGTGTACTGTGGGGCTCGTCGAGCGATTGCCCCAGTGGCCGACTGCTGAATTGTCTCTTGCTGAATTGTCTCTTGCTGAAATGCTAATATCTTCCAATGGAGGGTAGAAGATGATCTGCGTGGTAGCGACCATCATCCTATCTTGTTGTCCTTGCAGGAACGTGAAAATATTCCTGAATACAAGCCACGGAAATGGATTCTCAGAAAGGCAAATTGGACACTGTTCCGTTCTCTGTCTGTCTTCAGAGAAACAGGTGGTGTCCAAGAGAGGGTCGACCATCTGACCCAGGTGATTCATCACGCCGCTGAAGAATCCGTTCCGAAAACATCTATGTTTCCACGAATACCTTATGTCCCTTGGTGGAACGACGCATGTCGGTCCGCCATTCGGGCAAATGCGAATAGCATTGCGGAAATTTAAGGCTAATCCATCTCCGAAAACCTCGCCGCATATCGGATTGACAGAGCAAAAGCGTGCAGAACTATAAAGGAATCGAGATCCACCTCCTGGAAAGAGTTCCTAAACATCATTAAGAGAACATCATCGTCCAATAAAGTTTGGGAGTCAATCCGTAAGATATATGGAGGGTATTCTCGAGTCCCAATATCTGGTCTCAATTATCAGGGTCGGGTTCTCACATAGAACATAGAAATGGCAACACCAATGGCTGAATTCTTTGCTGACCTAACATCTACAGCAAACTGTGATCCTGTTTTTGCAAGAAAAATGAAAATAACAGAGAGCATATCTTTTGACTTTTTTTCCACCAACTGAGAATCCTTCAAATCTTCCTTCTCTATGTGGGAACTTGAGTCAGGTCTAGCAACAGTCCACGACACTGCGCCTGGCCCTGATTCAATTCATTATGTAATGGCGACACAACTCAATCTCGAGTCGAAAGAGTACCTTCCTGATATTTTTAATCTTTCATGGTCCGATAGAATATACCCTAATTCTTGAAAGAAAGCAACGTTTATCCCTTTACGAAAACGAGGTTAGGACAAAACGAACATCAGTAGATATCGAAGCATTGCTTTGACGAATTGCGTCGATAAAACTCTGGAGAATTTATCAACCGACGTCTCGTCTGGTGTCTTGAACGGCATGTCTTGCTGAGTCGATCTCAGTGTGGTTTCAGGAAGTTGCATTCCACCCTGGAAAACTTACTTCTCCTGGAATCAGCAATTCAAGATGCTTTCGTCCGAAGACAACATCTCATCGGAATATTCTTTCACATCGAGATGGTTTACGATACTACGTGGTGTCATGGCATTTTACAACAACTCTATGCCTGGGGACTTAGAGGACGTCTTCCTTTGATGATCATGTCCTTTTTGGATCAACGTTCCTTCCGCTATAGAATAGGAAGAGACATCTCGGATCTCCTTCAAAAAACGGTGTTCCTCAGGGCTTAGTCTTGATTGTGACCTTATTTGCTTTGGCCATAAACAGCATAACGTCTGCAGTAAATAATCCTGTTTTACACACTCTTTTTGTCGATGACTTTGCTATCTTTTGTTCATCACAGAGTGTCACAGGTGCAAAGCGAGAAATCCTACTCGTCGTCAATAGATTTTACCACTGGTCGAAAACGACAGATTTTCGTTTCACGCTGTGTTCTTTTCAGTAGGAAAGCAAGCCTTCTGGGAGAACCTCATCTCGCCCTGGGAAAAACGTTCTCAAATTCTACCCTTTTGAAAAATTGTTAGGTCTAATCTTCGATCAGAGACTGAATTGGATTGAACATCTGTCAGACCTAAGAGCAAGAACATTAAAGTCTCTGAATTTATTGAAGTGCCTGAGTAGCAGGGAATGGGGCGCTGAACGCCCCTCTTTACACAATTTTCTCGAGCATTCATAAGATCTCGGCTCGATTATGACTGCGTTGTATATAGCTCTGCTCGTGCAAGCTATTTAAAGAAGTTGGATAGTGTCAACCACGCAGGAATCCGACTAGATACGGCAGCGTAGCGCACTAGTCTCATTCCGAGTTTGTATGCCGAGAGTGGCGATCCATCACTTTACTTCCAGCGGCACCTTCTCATGCTACGACACTTTTGCCACGTGCAAACTTTACCCGACAATCTTGCGCTCAACGCAGTTTTTCATCCATTCTCTTCTTCTATCCGTTTTTACAGCAACAGACTGAGAGCAACCAAACCTTTTGGATATCACTCCAAACGAAGTTTGGAAACCTTGCATATACGCACACCTAACGCCTTAAATTATGGTTTCAGTAAGACTCCTTTTTGTGCTTTGCACAAGCCGAAGATTATTTTCGATCTTCTGCATCATGACAAGAAAAACTCTGCAGCTCCGATGTTGAGGGTATACTTTCACCTAATCCTCTACAAACACCGGGTCCGTATCCCTGTGTTTACCGACGGGTCGAAGCAGGCTGATGGTTTTGTCTGCTTTGTGGTGTTTCCCCGCGAGACCTGTGGCTACAGTCTAGGCGACTTGTGCAGTGTTTACACTGCTGAGCGCTACGCCATATTGAGAGCATTGCGATCAACAAAATTCTCGGGTAAATCACATATTCTGATTTGTTCTGATTTGCTGAATGCATTTTACCCCCTCTTTTATGTGTTTTTTCCCTTTCATCTATCGTCTGTAATTAGGAAATATAAACTTTAGAATTTTTTAAAATTTTTATATGATATAATGTATTGCGCAACTGGTTTCTTTTCTTTCTTTTATCTTTGTATTTAGATTGTTGTTGAATTCAGGAGTGTTTTAGTGGGTATGGTCGAGACATTTGGCGAGTCCCGCACACGAGGAAGAGTCACTCGGCGCTTCTCTATGGTGCGAAACTGCATTTTTCCCCACATGAATGGGCTCTTATGACATTATGTTGACGAGCCTTTAAAACCCTTAAAGCCTTACAAAAAAACTAATTTATAGTCTTACATTGTGTTTTATTAATATTCCGCCTCAGTTCGTAAGAAGGTTAATGTTAAAATCGTGAACATTTGTAAGAGAAATGAAACCTTCCGTAAATCCGAGCATTAAAACATTACAGAGTGGAAATAAATCACTTTTATAAATGCCTAATTCATGAAAATAACATTTTAACCATAGAAACACCCTAGAAATTTCATCTACTTAAACACAACTTCATTATTTGTGAAAATGCTCAATACTAGTACTATCTTTGTAAACTCTCAAAACTAGTTCTGGCAATAGCTGAACGTCCAAAACTAATTGTACAGAATTTAATGGGAAAATTGCAGTACGGGTTGAGGTTCGACGGCCCAGATATGTGATTAAGAATATTTGAAATGGGAGTTGAGCAAGAGAAGTGTCAACAAAATATTTTATTAACATAAATTGCAACCAGGAAGATAGACATTAAAGTGAAGTAATCAAAGAAGGAATACAAAACTTAAAAGCTATATGAGGTGCTATGGGATGATCCGATTCTCTAAATGCCTGTTAATTTGACCTAGGTGGCTCTTCCCGACAGTTCCCGGTCCAACGATGCTAGCAGGTGAACGCGAGGCGATTTGTCCTTGAAGTTACCTCGTGGATCGTTTGCTTGTTGTGAGCCAACGAGATAAGCGGTATCCGGCTGAAGACCTTCCAGCATAAGTCTTCTGTTTGAGTCAGAGGAGGAGGTGTCGAACGAGAAGTGAAAGATGAAATGATGAGATGATGACTGTCTGAGCGAGTTAGGAAGAATGAGAATGATTGCTGTGTCAGAGGCATATTCATAGCTGCCATACTCGCGCGCTCGCGTGATGTCACAGACTGACCACGTATCGATGTGCGGGAATCGATCGTCCATCTTGTTCGATTGACTTGATACATAATGCTAAGGTTTCTCAAGTTGTTCTGCCGGAGAAACATAGAATGAGGTTCCGTGGATTCCAGGATGCTTTAAAGACTTGATTATTAATTAATACTATGTTTAACCTCGCCTTCCCCACATCCCTTTTTTGAAACTCATAGGCGTGAATTTTGAATGAACCTATGAGGTTCCGAGAAACAGTTCATAGAAGCTCAACAATCGAGATAAGTCACTCAATTGCCACAAAGAGCGTCAAGTCGATAGATTGTTCTCTTGTCCACTGTTGCTATTTTCTGAGCAAATCGCATCTATTTCTGACCAAAAAAAGCTACTTCCTTACCAAAAGAAAGAAAGAAAGAAAGAAGTCGCATCACTAATATTGGTCGTTTTGAAAAACCTCAAAACTAGTTCTGGCAAATGCGCATCTGTCTAAACTAGTTTTGGTCTTTTTTTCGTAAAATGGCCGAATTCGGGTTTTATGCGAAACATATAGTCAAGTACTGAATTTGTGAAATTATATATCAAATACTAGCTGATTACCTGGTATTGCCTGGGATTTTTCTTAGACTCAGAATATTTTACTTACTGTTCTTTTTTAAACATACACATCATCCTAATTTCACAAATTCAATTCTTGACTATTGGTTACGCATATATATATATATATATATATATATATATATATATATATATATATATATATATATATATATGTGGTTTACTGTATTTTTTCGTACTTTATATTGCTTCAAAGAACTCCTGTGATATTGAAACAGATTTCCGGTAATACGAATACAGAAACACGACTAAATTGACTTAAATCAGGTTAAAGTTGGTTTTTCACTTTCTCTTGCATGTAAATTAGCTATATTCTCTAAAATAAAATAAAAACATTTAGAAAGAAACACGCTTTTGCGAAGTCGTTAGCTCCTACGACAAGCCTAGGAAAGAACATTAGAAAATAAAGTTACTTGATAATTGTGAAAACATGACACTATCTCTTCCGATACTACATTGATTATTTATATAATTGAGGAATTCGGCGGTGGTTATTAAGTATTAATGGAACTGGGTATAGCACGGCTTTTTACGCAATTTATTCAGTAATAGCAGTATTGGTTCATTGATTAAAATATATCTGATTCGATAGATCGTGTGATTAATGTTTTTCTCTTCATTTTTTGTTTATTAACCCTGCTTTAAACAAAGTCATTTTAGTGTTGTATTCTTCCTTCTAATGTTTTCTCTATTAAGTCTCTTTTATTTTTTGGATTTGCATTATTTTTTTCAAGATCATGTCTTCTCACTGTGCTTCTACTAATAAGTTTTCCTCTTCACCAACGAGTTGACTCAAAGAAGAAACTGCTCCAATTTTTGTCGACCGGAATGCTTCGTATTACACCGAATTACCTTAGAATACCCGGGTTCACCTATTACCGAAGTTTTCTCTTTGGCTTGAGTGACAGCAAAGTGCTCCTGTTTTATGTCCTGCTCCTGTTTTATGAGACCCCCGCGTTCACATCACCATCATGCCCTTCCCAATTTGTATTTTTCTCCCTTTTTATTGATCACAAACTCGTAAGTCTAATAGTGTAATTTTAAATAGTTTTGAAAAATTTCTTTACATGCTTTATAATGAGCAGACTTGTAAGATGTCCCCCAGGGGACTTGCATCTAGTAAGTACGTGTTTGGCGAACACGGGGCCGCGAGCTGAGTCTGGCATTGCTCCCACTTACTTGTGCCATGCTCCTTCCTTTCTCTTTTCTGACCTCCCTTGGTCACCTCTTGTTCTTTTCGATCCCGACGCTATTAGGGCTAAGGTATCTTTCATTTTCCTCTTCTTCTTTTTTTATTTTTTTTATTTTTAAATGTTTTTTAGTAAAGTTTTAGTAAAGTTGGAATTTGTGTTTAGAGTTGTAATGCAGGAGGGTTTTTAGTGGGTATGGTTGAGTCTTTCGGCGAGTCCCACACGCGGGGAGAGTCATGTTGGCTCTCCCTAGTGTGTAACTGCATTTTCCCTACCTGTACAAGTTTTAAGGGCTCTAATGACCTCGCTGTTGACGAGCCCTAAAGCGCCACCAAAAAAAAAACTTGTAAGATGTGATCTTTTTCTGCATATTCATCACTTTATATCTTTAAGTTGATCACATGATGAGTTGGAAAAATCAACATGTTTTCTACCTTGAAGATGTGTTCCATTATAATATGCAATGGATCAGGTTCCACGAAGATAACGTCCTAGTAACTTACACTACATTTTTGTACTTGCATGTTTCCAACATTTGATAGATTTCAGTATCTTTGAGTAAAATTGTATTTGCATAATATTATGTTCACTTATTTTCTGATGCAGTTCGATAATTATCCGGAAACTCTTATACTAGTATTATGAATCATGAATAATTGAATGTACTATGTAGAAATTATTTTCCCCCTCATGGATGATACTCTTATTGCGAGTTCCTACTGCTTACATGCATACGATCTATATTCTCGAAGAAGCTCTTATGTAGAGGTTCTATTGCATGCTTTCCAACTGAGAGTAATTTGATACTGATGTAGTTGAGGGAAGACAGCTTTCAGTTTGAAGCGGGGTGGAGTGAAAAGCAAGAGGTTGCCGGAGGGCTACATGGCACCCTCTTAAGGGAGCCTTTGGCTGCCCCTGACGCAGTCTGCGCACTTCCACGTCTTTATCTCCGAGCATTTTCCTTGAGAATACAGACCGTATCCGCCGAATAAAAAATCATTCACTCATGTTTTTAAATGTTTTTTTTTTGACATTTGCGACATTTACATCTATTTCTTTTAGTATTCATAATTTATATATAACAGCAAGATGAAGACAAATTCATATCACCCTGCTTGATCTGACCACATGATTTGGGTCAGGGAGAGGTCGTGAGTTGCCAGAGAAAGTAGCGTCCCGGAACGATGTTTTGTCTGGAGGAAGTAAGGAAAATCTCATCTGAACATCTCACCTAGTCGGCCGAAGGGGTAATCAAACCTGCGTTCTCCCGCAGTGCGATGATGGAAACGAAGATTCTTCTACTACGTCTGTCTACTTCTCTTTTACTGGACATAAAATTTCTTTCCGCTAAAATTACAGTATTCGGACATTCCACATCAAATCAACATAGATCCCGTGTAGATTTCGAGAAAATTTAGTGGAAGGTAGCCTAAATATGGAGTAAAAAATACTGAATATTATTGTAACTTTCAAACGATTTGGAATTATAAGCCACGTAAAGTTTAAACAAAACGATCAGAAATGGTTCTTCAGTGTTAAGTCTCATAATTTTACACTTTACAGTGATGTTGAGACCTATGTTGATTTGTCATGGAATGACACTATAAAAATGAATATCATTATTAATTCAATAATAAGCATGAATCTGATATTCGTCTTTAATGGAAACAAAACCGTCTCGTCCGCACTCCGATATTATATTATTTCCAAAAACGTTCAATACCGCTCTCCGCTATTATATTGTTCCCGAAACGTTCAATACCAGCCATAGAAGTGAGTCGGTCCACGTCATGACGGTGGGATACAGAGAAGGCTCTCAAGTATATCTTTTTTCTTTTACTTTCCTTTGTCCTATATTTCTAGTTTTACATTTTTATTGCTTTTATCTTCTTTTCTGGCTTTCTCTGTGTGATGAACGCTCACCCATGTTTGCCGTGCATGGTGACCCGTGTCGGAAGTGAGTTGACGAACTTCTGCGTGCATTCCTAGATGCGCCCCAATACGCTCTCTTTGGCCTCGGCTTCTTCTAGACGAGCGATCGGGGGCTAACCCACCCCCGACCAATCGGCTCGGACTAGGTCTTCGATTGAACTCCAGGGTGAGAGGGGGCGCACAGAGGGTTCTTCCCGCTGGTCGGCGGCGTTGGAGCACACCTGCTTAAAGAACCCTGCGTGTCCCCGCTATATCCCCGTGTCGACCCTGGCAACCCAGTAGGGTGTCCTCTTCTTGGAGTCCGTGGTGGGTGGGGAACACGGGGATGAAATATTAAAAACAAACTACTGCCCCCAACCTGTTCCCCTCTTGGCGCTCCACCATTTAGTTCGTGAAACTGGTGATCTAAACAGTTTCTTTTGTAAGGAGAGCGACAGGCCGACAAAGCCTCGCTTCCTTTTAATGCAGTGGATTGCAGAGGGAAAGACTTTTAAGTCCATCAGTTAGGTCCGTCCTGCGAAAGCAATTGACGATACCCTCGGAAAGCTTCAGTCTGTCGTGCGCCAGAATGGAGAAATTCTATTGGAGGTACGCACAGATATGCAGATAGAGACTGTTTTAAAGCTAAAAGAAATTGCTGGTCTTAAAATCAAGACTTTAACAAATCCTGTCCTGAACATGAGCGTCGTAAATTACGAAGACTTTTCACATGAGTCAGATGAATACTTGAAAGCATTCTTTGAAACCCAAGGCAAGGTAAACGTGCACAGAATTAAGCGGAAGTTGCTAGGAAAGTTAGTCCCCACCTTGACATTGGTTCTGACGTTTGAAAAACCCTTTCTAGCGGAATCCATATCTTGCGGTTTTTATACCCTGCGTGTGCGTCAGTATGTACCGAGTCCTCTGCGCTGCTTCAAGAGCCAGAGATTCGGTCACACAGTCGACCGGTGCAAGTCACCCTGCGAAGTATGTGTTATTTGCATATAGCCGTCGCACGACTCGTCAGTTTGCTCGTCGCATCAGTACTGCGTGAATTGTAAGGAAAGCCATTCTTACAATTCCAACAACTGCGCAAAATATATTATGGCGAAAGACATCCAAAACACCTGCGTTACGAAAAGGGTTTCTTTCCCCGAGGTGTCGGTACCTTATAAAAATCCGATAAGTATCACAAAAATCTTTGCAACAGCAGTCACCGAATCAAAACCATCTACAGTTTCTTCTGGCTGTCAGGTGGTTTTCGAGAAAATGGAAAAACCCATGATATGTAATTCTGGTGTTCAGGCATAATTCGATGATCCCTCTGTCTTGAAAGATGAATTTCTGAGGTGCAAAATCCTTATACCTACAAAGTACAAGGTATCACCCAAACAAAAAAAACTATCTGTTTCTACCTCAACTAACTTCCAGCAAGCGAAACCCGCAAAGAAACCCCCTCCAGGACAATCTCGGAGTCCTCGACGGAGAACTCGCTTTCCTCGGTCTCGAAGACCTGACACTTCAAAGTCGGATTCTCGTGTCAGATCAACACCTTCTAGTCGTCACCGCTTAAGGAGCAAAAATAGTGGACGTGTTATGTCCGCGAGTAATTATTCCAGCAGTGATCACGGCGACTCTCCCCTGGAGGGGATCACAGCTATATCTGACTTTATAGCCATCCATAAAAAAATCAAAACATCGCAGAAAGAGCAGATAACCTCCAGACCTTGGCTCTTCTTTCCTGGAATCTGAATGGCACTCATATCCGTTCATATGACCTAAAGCTCTTACTGTCTCGTCGTTCTCTTCTAATAGTATGACTTCTAGAAACACACCTCTTACCACAACTCTTTTTCTCTCGTGGTTATACCTGTTATAGGGCGGACTTAGACGACGGTGGAGTCGCTGTGAACGTAGACGCTTCAGTCTATGCCAAAGAAGTCTCTATATCAAGCGTTTTTCAAACTATATGTATGAGAGTGAGCCTACCATCCCTTACATTTATGGTGTGTAATATTTATATCCCCCCAGGGCAGTCATTCACGAAGAAAGATCTTGCCGGTCTGATGGACCAGATGCCTTCCCCATTTCTTATCGTCTGGGATTTCAATGCCCATAATTCGATGTGGGGTTCTTCACACTACTGCCAAAAGAGTGATATCATTCAAAAACTGTTAGATAGCCGAGATATAATGCTCCTTAATACCGGCCACTCCACCCACTTCTGTACAGCTTTCCAATCTTTCTCCGTGCTTGATTTAGCCATCTGCAGCTCCCCTCTTTCCCCAATCTTAGACTGAACAGTTCTCGACTTTCTGTATGGGAGTGACCTCTTCCCGATTCTTATACATTTCAACATCATTTGCCCCTCGGTTTCACGCCCCCAGTGGATACTGAGAAAAGCAAACTTGGATGTGTTAAAACACAACATAAATCTTTGCGATGAGCCTTTCGCCGACGATAAAGCTATGGTATCCCATTTCACCAACGCGGCTCTAAAAACCGCCGATGTCGCCATTCCTAAACCATCATGTAATCCAAAGCATTGCTCTGTTCCATGGTGGAATTCGGATTCCGCAAACGCAGTCAGCGCTGGATAGAAAGTTTTAGCGCAGCTTAACAAGTATCCCTCCGTTGAAAATCTCATTGTGTTTAAAAGAGCAGAGCCAGAGCAAAACTAACTCTTCGAAAAAGAAACTCGTCCTGCTGGCACACCTACATTTTATCTCTTACAAGCCATACTCCATCAATCGTATGGCGAAAAGTTCGCAAGATTAAAGGTTCTTGGTCTCCTTTTTCCATCCCTGGTCTCCATGTAAATCGACAGCTTGAAACGTCACCCGAAAACATTGCTAAGGAACTTGCACCACACTACGGAAAAGTCTCTAACTACTCCGGTTTTTCTCCATCGTTTCTTCAACAGAGAGCTCGCGCGAAAAAGAGTTGCTTTGATTTACCAAGTTGCAGAGAAGAGGAATATAACATGCCTTTCTCTATGACAGAGTTGAACCCCCCATTTTTGTGGGGCTTTAGGGCTCGTCAACATCGAGGTCGTTAAAGTGCTTAAAACTTGTACAGGTAAAGAAAATGCAGTTACGCACTAGGGAGAGTAAACATGACTCTCCCCGCGTGTGGGACTCGCCGAATATCTCAGCCATACCCACTAAAACCCTCCTGAATTACAACTCAAAACTCAAATCCCAACATATCTCAAGTCTTTACTTAAGACATTAAAAAAAGAAGAAGAAGAAAGAGGAAAATGAAAGATACCCTAGCCCTAATAGCGACGGGATCGAAAAGAACAAGAGGTGACCAAGGAAGGTCAGGAAATAGAAAGAAAGGAGCCTAGCACAAGTAAGTGGAAGAAATGCCAGACTCAGCTCAGGGCCCCGAGTTCGCGAAACACGTACTTAAAAGATGTACGTCCCCTGCTGCTGGGGACGTGCTATTAGTGCTGGGGTATCTTTCCCTTTCCTCATTTTTTGTCCCCCACTCATTTCCCCCCTCATTGTTTTGATTTTTGGTTTCGAGATATGTTTTGGTATGTTGTAATAAAGGGGGGTTTTAGTGGGTATGGTTGAGTCTTTGGGTGGGTCTCACACGCGGGGAGAGTCATGTTGGCTCTCCTTAGTACATAACTACATTTTCCCTACCTGTGCAGATTTTTAGGGCTCTAATGACCTCGATGTCGATGAGCCATATAGCCCCACAAAAAATGGAGCTTACCTCTGCCATTGCACCTTCGAAAGATGCAACCCGGTGCTGATCAAATACATAACGCTATGCCGAAACATTTTCCAGAGATAGATATAAAATTCCTTTTTAAGTTTTTAAACTATTTTGAGTGAGCATACCGTCGCTGTTCCATGGCGTGAAGCCATAATTATTCCACTTTCGAGGGAAGGAGAAGATCAGTCGCACTTTTGACCGATTTCTCTCACAAGCTGCATTAAAAAAATTGTTAGAAAGAATTATCAATCGTCGCCTTGTTTGGTCTCTGGAATCGCGAAACCTTCTGACCAATATCCAATGTGATTTCAGAACATAGCGGTCAACGCCAGACCACCTTGTTGTGTTGCCATCTACCATCTCATCAGCGTTTGTATTAAGTGAACACCTCGAGGTCACTTTTTTGACCTAAAAACGTTTATGACCCAACCTGGAGTTACGGAACCATACGCACATTGCTCCCGTGGGGATTCCGAGGATATCATTGAAGAGTTCTGCTGCTCCTGAAGAGCTTCATATCTCAACGCTCTTTTCGCGTTCGCCATGGTACGTATCATCGAATCATCCTTTGGAAAACGGTGTTCTACTGGGCTCAATCTTAAGCTTCACTCTCTTTACCATAGCCAGAAATAACATTGCGTCGGTGGCGTCAAAAACCGGTATATGCGTCTCTCTTCGTTGACGACTTCTACATCTATAGTTCGTCTAGCAGCATCTCGGTCATCGAGAGGCAACTGCAATTGGTTTTTAACCCTGTACACGAGTGGAGCATGTCTACCGGCTTTGGTTTTTCTGTATCCAAGTCATGATGTACGCATTTCTGTAAGATCACTCCACTCGGCATCACCTACATAATCCAAAATTTATTTCATCTTACGCTACAAGACCTTCGTTACCCCGTCCAGCGGGTGTACGTTTGCTAGAGGAACACGTCATCACACTACCTCCTTCAGTGAAATACCCGCACTCTCTCACACCACCTGTTCTTTCATGCAACAAACCATCGATTTTCGGCT
Source organism: Laupala kohalensis (assembly GCA_002313205.1). NCBI lineage: Eukaryota > Metazoa > Arthropoda > Insecta > Orthoptera > Trigonidiidae > Laupala > Laupala kohalensis. Next base: position 46,766 of record NNCF01128035.1, read on the forward strand.
GTCTAAACTTTCAAAGCAACACACTTCTTCTGCTGTATACCAACAGAACTTTAGAGAACTAAAAAACCTCTATTTGGATCATATGTTCATATACACTGATGGCTCAGAAATGAATAATACTGTTGCTCCTGTTTTCCACCTTAAACCCGTTCTTAACGCCTCCATTCCATATGCTGGGTGTACCATGCTGAAAAATTTGCAATCCTTGGGGCGCTGAAGTTCGTTCCGCTATCTTCAATACAGTGTGTGGTTCTCTGCAGTGCCTCTATTAGTGCTCTGTGGTCAGTGTCTTCACTGTAAACTTCTGATATCCTTATGCTGACAATACAGAATCTAATTAGCCATCTAGTAGGGTGCTCAGTTTCTACTGAGTATAGGTTTGGCAAACCCACGGACCCGAGCTGGGGACTGGTACTGCGCCACCAGTCCTCGGACACCGTAAGCTTTGGACATGCATCAGTCACCACCATTGACGCGAAGGTGGAAAGTTGCGTGTTTCAAAGGACGGAGATCTTGCCTTCATTGGCCGAGTCGCGAGGAAGGATTAAACCTGTATAAAAACACTCAAACTTAAGGTATGTTACGCGCCTATGAGATGAATGGGTGTTGAAGACAAACACTCGCTAGCGTACAACCTCTGGGGCAACTCCCGAACCTCAATTGAGCAAGGCTTAGTGACGTGATGCGGGGACTCCACGTCACCGGACATTTATTTCCTCCGCACTCGTGGGACACAATGACAGATACATCGATTCCCCTGCCTTTCGGAGTGGGCGAGCAGCAGGGTAATTAATACGCCTCAGGATCTTCGAAGCAGCCGAGGGTTGACAGCCCTCCCGCTTCACAAGATAAAGAAAAGTTACAGAGCATTCCTTACAAAAATAGTTTTATTATAGTGAACAAAAAGGAAAAAACATTGGAAAAAGTTTCGCATTTTTATATTTACAAAGGACTTCAAGGAATATGTGGTACACTGAAGAACATCAAAAGGTTACGAAATGCTACCATGTTGTTGGAAACGAACTCCAACAAACAGGCCCTAACGCTGTTAAAGTGTGAAAAGTTGGGAGAGTTCCCTGTTGCGCGAGCTCCATGCTGCGCTAATTCGCACGAAGGGGGTCGTAAGTTGCAGGGATATTATGTATATGTCAACTGAAGACCTAGTTGCGGAATAGGAGGCTGACCACGTAGTTGAGGTCAGTCAGGTCATAAGGGAGGTTAATGGTGTTCTACAGAAGACTAGTTCCTTCGTCTTCACATTTGACTGTCCCCAACTACCAAAGGATATGGATGGCTGGATGGCTTAACCTGCCGGTGCGACCCTTTGTTCCAAATACTCTGCGCTGTTTCAAGTGCTAGAGGTTTGGACATACAACAAAATCTTCTAAGGGCCGTGAAACATGCGGTAAATGCGGAAAAGAAGCACACGAACCCAGCGTCTCATGCCCGGAGCCTGCTAAGTGTATTGATTGCACAGGCAGCCACCCGGTGTAAAGCAGGGAGTGTGTCGCCTTTCTCGACGAGAAAAAAATACAAGAGATCAAGACTACGGAGTAGATGCCGTACGGTGAATCTCGGAAGAAATAAAGGGCTTTATACCCTGTATTTTCTACCAGAAACTCCACCGCAGCCAAGACTCCATAATCAAGAAGAGCGTGTCAATCCAGGCCAATTTCACTGACGTGTCTACGACAACGTCGTCCACACGACAACTCTTAGCGCGTCGCAATCCGATCTGTATTTGTCTACAAGAGACACACCTTTCCCCAGAACACTCACCCTCTCTGCGAGGACACAGCAGCTTCAAATATGACAACACCACGGGAGATCGAGCAAGAGGTGGAGTTGCCGTGTTTGTTAGAAACACTATCCTCTGCTTACATGTTCTCCCAGAAACCAACATCCAGGCTATAGCAGTCAAAATTCACAGTGTACCATCTATGACCGTGTGTTCTATATATCTTCCTCCGATACGAGATTTTTCAGAGACCCCCCCTCAGAGATTTAATTCATCAGCTCCACCGACCATTCCTCCTGCTTGGATATTTCAACGCCCACAGTGTTCTGTGGGGCTCCTCAAGCGATTGCCCCAGGGACCGACTGCTGAATTGTATCTTTGAGGGAGAAGATTTATGCTTAATGAACACCGGGGAGATGACTCACTTTGCATTTGCCACTGGATCATGGACTGCTATAGACCTATCAATTTGCTCTCTGAAGAATTTGAAGTGGCTGATATCTTTCAATGGCTAATAGAAGATGATCTGCATGGTAGCGTCCATCATCGTATCTGGTTGTCCTTGCAGGAACGTGCGACTATTTCCGAATGCAAGCCACGGAAATGGATTCTCAGAAAGGCAAATTGGACAATGTACTGTTCTCTGTCTGTCTTCAGAGAAACGGGTAGTGTCCAAGAGAGGGTCGACCATCTGACCCAGGTGATTCATCACGCCGCTGATGAATCCGTTCCGAAAACATCTATATTTCCGCGAAGAGCTCATGTCCCTTGGTGGAACGATGCATATCGGTTCGCCATTCGGGCAATGCAAATGGTATAGCGGAAATTTAAAGCTTGTCCATCTCCGGAAACCTCGCCGCATATCAGATTGTTAGAGCAAAAGGGCGCAGAACTAAAAAAGAATCCAGATCCACCTCCTGCAAAGAGTTTCTAAGCACCATTAAGAGAACATCATCCACTAACGTATGGGAGTCAATCCGAAAGATATCTAGAAGGTATTCTCGAGTCCCAATATCTGGACTCAATTTTCAGGGCCGGGTTCTCACCAACAACAGAGAAATGGCAACAGCATTTGCTGAATATTTTGCTGATCTAACATCTACAGCAAACTGCGATCCTGATTTCGCGAGAAAAAGGGAAACAGCAGAGAGCACATCTTTTGACTTTCGTTCCACCAACTGGGAACCTTACAACACTTCGTTCTCTATGTGGGAACTTGAGTCAGCTCTAGCGACAGTCCACGACACTGCACCTGGCTCTGATTCAATTCATTATGAAATGCTGAGTCAACTCAATCTCGAGACGAAAGAGTACCTTAATGGATATTCTTAATATTTCATGGTCCGATAGAGTATTCCCTAATTCGTAGAAAGAAGCAGCGATTATCCCTATACTAAAACCAGGTAAGGACAAAACGTACATTAATAGTTATCGAAGCATTGCCTTGACGAGTTGCGTCGGTAAAACTCTGGAGAGAATTATCAACCGAAATCTCGTCTGGCCACTTCAACGGCATGACTTCCTGAGTCGATCTCAGTGTGATTTTAGGAAGTTCCATTCCACCCTGGACTACTAACTTCTCCTGGAATCTGCAATTTAAGATGCTTTCGTCCGAAGACAACATCTCATCGGAATATTCTTTGACATCGAGAAGGCTTACGATACTACTTGGCGTCATGGCATTTTACAACAACTGTATGCCTGGGGACTTAGAGGACGTCTTCCTCTGATGCTAATGTCCTTTTTGGATCAACGTTCCTTCCGCTATAGAATTGGATGAGACACCTCGCATCTCCTTCTCCAAGAGAACGGTATTCCTCAGGGCTCCGTCTTGAGTGTGACCTTATTTGCAGTGGCCATATACAGCATAACGTCTGCTGTAAAGAATCCTGTTTTACACTCTCTTTTTGTCGATGACTTTGCTATCTTTTGTTCATCACAGAGTGTCACAAGTGCGAAGCGAGAAATCCAACTCGTCCTCAATAGATTATACCACTGGTCGAAAACGACAGGTTTTCGTTTCTCTGCTGAGAAAATGTTCTTTTCAGTAGGAGACCAAGCCTTCTGGGAGAACCTCATCCCGCCCTGAGAAAAACGTTCTCAAATTCTATCCTTTTGGGAAAGTGTTAGGTCTAATCTTCGATCACAGACTGAATTGGATTGAACATCTGTCAGACCTAAGAACAAGAACATTAAAGTCTCTGAATTTATTGAAGTGCCTGAGTAGCAGGGAATAGGGCGCTGAACGCCCTTCTTTACACAATTTTCTCGAACATTCATAAGATCTCGGCTCGATTATGACTGCGTTGTATATAGCTCTGCTCGTGCAAGCTATTTAAAGAAGTTGGATAGTGTCCACCATGCAGGAATTCGACTAGTAACGGGAGCCTACCGCACTAGTCCCATTCCAAATTTGTATGTCGAGAGTGGCGAACCATCTTTTACCTCCGGCGGCACCTTCTCATGCTACGACACTTTGGCCACGTGCTATCTTTACCCGACAATGTGGTGCACAACGTGTTTTTTCATCCATCCTCTTCTTCCATCCGTTTCCACAACAACAGACTGAGAGCAACCAAACCTTTTGGATATCGCTCCAAACGAAGTTTGGAAACCTTAAATATACGCACACCTAATGTCTTACATCAAGGTTTTAGTAAGTCCCCTCCTTGGGCTTTGCACAAGCCGAAGATTATTTTCGATCTTCTGCATCATGACACGAAGAACATCCCAGCTCCGATGTTGAGGGTATACTTTCACCTAATCCTCTACAAACACCGGGTCCGTATCCCTGTGTTTACCGACGGGTCGAAGCAGACTGATGATGTCGGCTTCTCTGCGGTATTTCCTCGTAAGACTTGTGGCTACCGTCTAGGTGACTTATGCAGCGTTTACACCGCTGAGTGTTACGCCATATTGATAGCATTGCGATCAACAAAGTGCTCCCGCGGATCACATTACCTGATTTGTTCTGATTTGCTTAGTGCCCTTCAAGCATTTTCAGAATATGTATCCAGCTGATAAGTTGATCCAGAACATCCAGGAAGTACTTGTCTCACTGCAAGGTGATGGAAATACTCAATGTTTTGCTGGATTCCCGGACACGTGGGTATCAGAGGAAATGACGAAGCAGATGTTTCCGCAAATTCGGCATGCCTTAAAACTCGCGTGGATTTCTCCACGATTCCAAAACGAGATCTCATAAATTCCATCGAGTTGAGGATTCTGAGTGAATGGAGCAATGAGTGGTTAGCTGTTGAAAGGAATAAGCTCCGACTTATCAAATCTTCTGTTAAGTTATGGAGCAGTTCCTGTAGGCCAGCCCGGCGCGACGAGGTCTTGCTGACCCGCCCGCGCATAGGACATTGTCCTCTCACTCGTCGGTATCTCTTACTACTTGATGATGAACCCGTTTGTGAGGAGTGTAGCTGTTCTCTGGCAGTGCGTCACTCACTAACTGATTGCATAATATAATCAAATATACGGAGACAAATTGATCTAGCTGCAGATTTACCAACAATTCTCGGAAATGAAACTGATGATGTTAATAAACTATTGAATTTTATGAGTAGATCGGGGCTCCTCTCACAAGTTTTTGGGAGGGTTTAAAATTTGCATTCCCTTTTCATCTATACTGTCTTCTTTGTTTTCGTCCTTTGTTTCTGTAAATAGAAAATTTAATATTGAGAAATTGTTTTTCTTCTTTGTGAAATAATGTATTGGTATTCTGTTTTCTCTTCTTTTCTTTCATCTTTGTATTTAGATATTTGTTGAATTCAGGAGTGTTTTAGTGGGTATGGTCGTGATATTCGGCGAGTCCCACTCACGGGGAAGAGTGATTACGGCTTTTCTCTATGGTGCGAAACTGCATTTTTCTTTACTTGCATGGGCTCTAATGACCTCGATGTGGACGAGCCCTAAAGCCCTAAACAAAAAAATAACAAAGAAACAAACAAGGCGTCAAATTTAGATGGAAAATAGAAAATGGTTTTCTCTGACAGATGTTAGAAATATGTACTGGGCATGGGAACTTTGAGCAATATCAAGCACGGATAGAGAAGATAACAGAAGTTGTTTATGTGCGGCAACAGAAACGAAACGTTTGCTTATGTACTTCGGGAATGTTCTTTCTTTATGTGACGAAAGACGGGAATATATTGTACGTGCTAAGTGAAGAGAGGAATGTAATCACTGGAAGACGACGATTGGCTAAGAGCAACAAGAGACAGTGACTACGTATAACGACTATGTGTGAAACAAGAGCGCAACATACAAAGTGGTAAAATATTGCGCTCGTCTCCCTAAGCTGGGGACGGGCACTTCCAGCGAGAGAAGCAGGATGTAGAAAATAGTATAGAAAACAGTGAGAACTAAAAATATAAGCGGGAAAATATCCACAGAATAACTCTGCTGAAGATGTGGATAACATGTATCGTTTTTTTGTACTAATCGATATGGTGAAATAATATTCATTAATTGGTAATTGTTGTTGTTGCTTCTTGTAATTCTCCTGTTTCTACGAACATAACTTTCTCGGGGTTTGGAAACGTGAAATCTCGCAATGCTTATGATATTTTATTATGCACCCACTATATATATACATATATATATATATANATATATATAATGCAATTTACCAGTTCTTTTACTTACTACATGGATGCATTGTAGCCTTACCATTAATATGAAATTCCTTTTAAAACTTTCATTTGTATTTATAGTACCATGTATTTGTACGTATCTCAAATTATATATAATTCTGCTGGTTGGTCGCAGAGAACGCAATTCATGATTGAATGTGTTCAATCAGCTCCAATGTGTAACTCTGTTGAAAAAAGAAAAATCTATAGAGTATCTCTGAGTTATTACAACGTGTAATTAAGCACTTTCAAATGATTAACTATTAAATGAGCGGTGTTCTGAGAAATAATTAAGTTATTTAACTAATTTCAATGTAATATCTTACCAAAAATACTGAATTCTAGCTTATCGTGTAAAGATTGTGAGCCAACGAATAGAGTAGTGCCGCCTCTTCCATACCTCCTGTCACGATCGCATCTTGGAGGCGAATCACGCACAGCCAGCGTCCCCGGTGTCGAAATATGAAGCGTGCCTCGCAATGAAAGAGAAGCAGAGAAAGTTTCCAATGGGCCAAAACCAATTCGCCTCTCTGGCACGTTTCCTGGGGAGGGGGATGAAGTTGTGAAGAGGACAAGGCGGGGGTAAGAGAACGTAGAGATGTTCACACAGAGAGGATAGTGTTGAAGCTGATGAGGGATGCTTGTCATCCAGAACTGAGAGGATGGACGCGATACCCTATGTGACTCCGGGTTGGAGATTTTTCGGTATTAAGGATTCTTAATAACATGCTGTTATGTGAAGAATTGATTATATTATTCACAAAATTCTATCGATTATACGATTATGAGAGGGAGTTATCGGGGTTCGGTGGAAAGGGTACTGGACACTCGGTGATTCAATCTCGGTGAAAGGTATACATCTCTCTAGCCCCCCTCAACTTGCTGTAAACTTGAGTACCATTTCTAACCCATGCCAAGTATTCAGAGCATTTGGTCGTCTCTCTCATACTTTTTCCGTGTCGAGGTCACAACAGCAGATTTACACTATGAACCCAAAGTCAGGGAAGTCCGAAATATAATACGTAAGATAACTGCGAATCAACCACGAGTTTGCTGTTTTGTTATTCGGAATGCATATATTTTAAATACTTTAATTAAAGTTACTCATATTTCATTTTGAATTGCTTTTGAAAACAGAGAACAGATAAAATAGAAATGAAATTTAAAATCTATTCTGTTGTTGTAAATCCTTTCTTTGTATTTATCCTTCTTCCTTTATACTACGCGATCCGAATCAGGGCAAATATTCTCAATGTTATTCAGTGTGTTTCTTAGTCGATGAAATTGTTTTGAGGTATTGAATCTTTTGCTAGGATTGATTTCATGGTTGTGCAATTTCGATTCTCCGTGCATTAGAGCGCGTTCTGTTGTTCGGGCAAAATCCTTCAAACATAACCTTGTCATATCTGTCCTAAAACTCCTGTAGCTTCAGACGTGAAGAATCCTTACACGTCTTCGTATTGGCCACTGCTATTTTACCCATGGTCATCTCTTGCGCGGTGAACATCCCCCCATTTGTGAAACTTGCAACACAACACTGACCGTCGAAGACTTTCTACTGGAGTGTCTCAATTATAGGACCAGCCGACGGCGACACAGTGTACCCAGAAGTTTGAGCATTATGCTGGGGCAAAGTGAACTGATTTTGATTTCTTTTTAGATTCCTTCAGGAATGTGGCCTCTGGAACCGTATCTGATCTTTCTTCGTACGTCATTACTCAAATCCATACACGAAACGGTGCTCCTCCCACAAGTTCTCGGGAAGGTTTGGATTTATGTGTCTTTTTTTTCCTTTACTTTGAAATAACATTTTATCTCTCTCTAAATTTCATTTTTCGTCTTTATTTTTGGTTTGTATAATTTTTTAAGTATTTGGATATTCTGTAATTCATGAGAGTTTTTTAGTGGGTATGGTCGAGTCATTCGGCGAGTCCCACACGCGGAGAGATTCATATTGGCTCTCGTTAGTGCGTGTAACATCACATCTGAAGCCCTGATGCGATGTTAGTATTTTTTTTGGTAGAAGCGGGATCCAATTAAATACCACAATCCCTATGGTAGTTTTCGTCGCTGCCACCAGCTCGGTTTTCCGAGCAATCAAACACACGTGTAATAACAATAAATAATGATTTAATACAAATTAACTAGAAATCTGAAATTACAACAGAGACAAACTCCCAAAATCATTAATACATCTAATAATGTGTTATTACACAAGTAATGCTATCGGAAAGAATTAATTACACTTAGTTAAATTTAGTTGAAGACAGCTAAATAGTGAAAACCCTCAGGTTATCTGAACCTTCAAAATTATGTTGTTTCCCCCAACAACTAACTGATACAAGTTACGATACTCGCAACTAGTAATGACTTCATTAAGACTACCGCAGCAGCCTAACGAACATCTGGTCTCCATGACCTAGTCTTAGCTCAGTCACATCTCAGTGCTGGCGAACCTCTACTCCCCCGTAAAGAGTCAAAAGGCCCTGAGGATCTTTACTCCTCCCAATATATACAGTAGCAGAAGTCACGTGATCCGCAAATAACCATGCCTTCGCCACCACACCTTGCAAGTATTATTCTTGTCCACCCCTTTTAATTGTAAGAACGCAGTCTGCGCCGCAAAGACGGTCTGCGCCGCAAAGACGAGCCGCCTTCTGTCCCAGCTTAGCGCACTCGTGTCATAGTGTCTTTGTTCTATTTCCTGCGACGTACTTCACTCATTACTTCGTAAAATTCTTCTTTTCTTTAGGTACACCTAAATTCCAGTGGACCGCGCACGGGTCAACGCCGCAGGCCGCATTCTCCGAAATCAATTGTACCTTCCTTAGAAGTGAAAGTTATTTGTTCAAACAATACCCCAATAACTGCAGAGGCTTAGGGTGGGTCCCAATTTCGTCGCACTTCCGTCTTAACGCCGACCGGCCACTTCCTGTAATCTTCTTACCAGCATCCGGCTTGGGAAATGCACAGAAATATTAATATTTCACAAATTGATAGAATGTCTTGGCGCCGACGTTACAGTGCGTAACTGCTTTTTCCCTACCTGTACAAAATTTTAGGGCTCTAATGACCTCGATGTTGGCGAGCCGTAAATCCTCACAAAAAAGAAATCCTGTAGTTTTATGATATATCAATTTTGCCGTTAAAAATTCCACCAATATTCTACGAAAGACTACACAAAATGACAAAAATTGTTTGTTATTAAGTATTACGTACAAAGTTATTCGTTGTTAACTGATAGCTCCTAGATGTCAATATTCCATTCTCGTATTGGATGTTTTGGCGAATTTCACCGATTTCAAATATAACAAAATTTTACTCTTATAGAGCGATGCGAAAGCCATTATTTCATAGAGTAAGGTGACTCGTACGGCAGTTGGATGTAGTCGAGTCTGTGCGGACGAATTAAAAGGGAGAAGCATCAGGAAGAGCAAAGGTCAACCCGCCAACAATTATGATACAGAGCGTAACATTAGCTATATACCACCCCATGTCCTTCTTCCCCACAAAAAAGATAAAGAATGTGATTCCTCAACTATTTCTCCTGAGCCCTCATATGCGAGTACACCTGAAGTATCATTTTTTAGCTACTCTATGCAAAAATGAGTCTACCTGTTTTACCTTCATACATTTCCTGAAGAATTTGTGTTGATAATATTGTTGCATTAAAATAGATATTTTGGACGTTATTGACTGTAATAACTTTCCTGTTTCATAATAACATTTATACTCATATGAAAGATAAAATCGAATGTATTTATTTATCAAAAGTTAAAGTTGTGATAAATTGTTCGATACGTACCAATCAATGCTTAATAGTTTTTAATGAATCGAATACTATGTAATCAATACTCGATAAACAGAGTTTGGATAACTCACCTTTCGATGTATGAGAGGCACTACTTAACTCGTTAATTCATTGTTATTTGTCTTGCAGAGTATTCATTTGTCTCGCTCTTTTTCACATTATAATCAGTCAGAACAGGAGATTACCTTCTATTGAGTCTCAAGAACTCTCAATTAGTACTTAACTGTACTTCCAATTAGAACTTGTTATATCATATGTCTCATCGTTTCCATTCCTCCGCAACAGAATTCGGAAAATAATTACAAAAATTCATCTTGTGAATTCAGGGATTCCTGTATGGACTCTCACCTCTCGCATAGGGCACTCTCATACATGTAGCTCATATCAAATTTACTTTGTCGTACATTTTTATGCATAGTAGTTTTGGTTGGGATGAAACAAGATATGAGCTACATTTTTATGCTGAAAATAAGTATACATTCTAATAATCTGGAATGGTAATTCAACTTACCTAATACAGTTTCTTTAAAAACTGTACCTCTACCGAATCATTTTGGATTTTACCTCCAATAATCTCGTGAAACCACTATTATAAAACGTAATCAATTATTCAACCCGTACTAATTGCGTATGTGATACAATTGCACGTATAGAAGTTTTTCATGTTTTGTTCACTTTGATATCATGTCTCCCCTTACATTGACTCTAGTGTTCCACCGAAATGAACAATCAGATCTCCTGGAAACAGGAGTTATGAGTACCCCACTGGAGAAAAAATAAGAGGAGGGAAAGTTTTCAATGGAAAGAAACACGTTCGCCCCTCTGGACTCATTCGTGAAGGGAGAGCATAGAAGGATCTCGCATTCCAGTCACGTGTTGCTTCCCCTAAGGAAGGAAGACAGGAGAGAAGCACACGATAAAATGATTTTCTTAATTCACAGAAATTTGTTGAAAACTATGTTGCTAGGAACGAATATGACGAGCAGATTGTACATACCAAATGTATGTACAATATGCTAAGGTTTTTTGTGAACAAGACTTCACCTCTGAACGAAATTGTATGATGTGTCGAAACTTGCTGTTCCGAAGATTTTCGAGCACTTGTAAAATTACATGAACAGAAATGACGTTTACAACACGATTAATGTGAATACAATTTTAGTTCTTTTTTATGGTAACAATTACTATGCTTCCTTTCATATCATTCTGATGTCATACGCTGTTCATTATCCATTGTTTACTTTCTTTTGTTAGTAAACAAGCCGAAACTATAATCATTTGCTTAGTTGAATAAGTTATCAAAAGTACATAATAGAACCATCAATATACTATGAATTTTCCCCCTTTTATTTTATCCAAAGACCTTCCTTGACTGCCGTGTGTACACAGCTCATTACACAGCTCTTATTCACATTTTACATTGAACACATTTTTCACTTTCACATATCTACTATCTTGTACATGTCTGTTCTTGTCTTTCTTCGTCCGTTTTGTTGACTCTTATTCATTCGTTTCAATATGTTCGTCCTCTCCCTCTATACCATGTTGACTACTTGGCTGACAACAATAGACAGAATGCTTGTCTGAAAGATAGACTGAATATTTAAATGCTGCCTTCCTGTCCGCGAAATTCTTCGAGTGATTTGCCACTCATACAACAATTGATCTACTACTGTCTTTTGAACTGTATATTCTGTTGCCTTCTCCAGTTTTCTTAATTCTCACTTCTCCCTGTTTCTTTAATAAACACTATAAACTTAATTGCCGACGTGAGTTACTAGGCATTATTCCCAAAATCACTTCTAGTGTATTTATTGGTGCCTTTCAGTAACATTCACTAAGTTTTAAGACACCTTAGAGTCATTGTATACTGTTTAATTTACGTTAATTATGTATTTTCATTACCTTGTTCGCTCTTCATAACTTGATACCACGCGCAGTGTCTTCACTGTACACTTCTGATACCCTTACGCTGACAATTCAAGATTTGATAAGTCATCAAGTATCTAAAAATTTTGAAATAGTTCTTTGTTGGGTTCTTGGGCACGTGGGTATTATGGGTAATGAATCTGATGAGGCAGCAAAGTGGGGAACGCAGAGGGCAGTCCTTGACCTTTCATCTGTTCCTACGTCAGATTCAAAGGTTGCCATAAGATCGTCTCTTCTTGAGGCATGGCACGTCGAATGGCCTTCTAGCTGAGGAAAGTAAAAGACTCCGTTAAGACCTGGGTGTCATCATCCCGTGCGAACAGACGTGAAGAAGTAATCCTTACACGTCTTTGTCGTGGCCACTGCTATGTTACCCATGGTCATCACTTACGCGGTGAACCTCCCCCCGTCTGTGAAACTTGTAACACAACACATACCGTGGAACACCTTCTTCTGGAGTGTCTCAAATTTAGTACCAGCCGACGGCGACACAATCTACCGAACAGTTTGAACGTTATGTTGGGACAAAATGAACCAATTTTAATGCGAGTTTTTAGATTCCTTCAGGAATGTGGCCTCTGGAATAGTATCTGATATCTCTTCGTATGTCATTACTTAAATCCATAAACGAAACGGGGCTCCTCACACAAGTTCTAGGGAGGGTTTGGATTTAAATCTCCCCCCTTTGTTTTGAATTTACATTCTCTCTCTCTCTCTCTTGAAATTTACTATCATCTTTATTTTCGGTTTTAAAATGTTTTCAGGATCATTTTTCCTATTTGATATATGATTGGATACATTGTAATTCAGATACATTGTACAGGAGGGTTGTTTGGTGGGTATGGTCGAGTCATTCGGTGAGTCCCACACGCGGGGAGAGTCATGTTTGCTCTCCTTAGTGCGTAACTGCATTTTCCCTACCTGTACAAAATTTTAGGACTCTAATGACTTTGATGTCGACGAACCGTGAAGTCCCACAAAAAAAATTGATTCCACGCGTAAACAATCTTTGTAAAGTCTTGCTCATTCCTTACTTGTCATATATTTACAAAATCCTACACGCAAAATAATGAAGGGCTGGACCGCATCGCATATATACTCAATGTTCTTAATTTATCGTTCCATCGTATTTTACGTTCCTATATAGTTTGAGTGATATTTATGAAAGCTTAAATAACGGCGAAGAAATCCATAAACCATTATTGCCAAACCATAATCCTACTGTTTTCCTTGTCTAAATTTCGAATCACATTAATGCACAATTGCGTTTGAATAATTCAATATTTCTGTTCCACTTATTTCCATTTCTTCCCTTCTTCCGCTGTATACTCGTATCATATGACTGGCTTATGTCAATGACATGTGTCTTAAATCTAACTAATAAAATGTAATATACATGCTTGATGCCGGTATGTAAGATTTCTGTGTGGTGTTTTTCTGGACAAACTAGAGATATACCTAGAGATCTGAGTAGATGAGATCCCCTGGGGCGAAATCCAGAAATTTGTTGTAACACATGGTTAAAATGTAGAATATCAGATGTTTGGATCCACAATATTCGCTTAATCCTTTGGATATCCTCAGATGAAAAACGACAGTCACGCTGAGACTTTATTTATCGTTGAGAAATTTTTGAGAATTACGGACAATTTTGTGGTGTTTAATTTATTATGGATGACGGAAACACATTCATATGTATCTTATGTGCTGCAGAGAGCAGCACTTAAAAATCGACAGACTACAATTATATTTGGGTTTAATGAAAAAAATCAGGTCATCCAATTAAGCTGCCTGATTTATATTCATTTTCTATGCTTATTTGAACTTAATTTCAACACGAACGTCTAGCAGGTTCAATAGACTTAACTTTCTAAACAAAATTTACGTTATACTTATTTATTTTAAAATCTCTTATGACAGATTACAAAACGTACCACCTTATGAATACAAAGAATTTGAGAAACTTTGAAACTCTACCAAATTCACAGACATCATCTGCACTGCAAAATCCATTCACTGTTGTGTTATTTCCCAACACCGATAGCTAACAAAGATCGTTCACTAATTTCACTCTCTTATTTATGCAACATAATGGCAACTAAATTACATTGTACATTATTAATGTACATTACGAAGTTTACCAGGAATCCAACTGTTCTGACATTTTTTGGTGATTGTTATCAGACAAGTTAATCATCTATGAATTATATATCCTTTGTGCACAATGAGTGACACTTGTCAATTGTTGGACTTCTGTGGAGAATTTCTTCCAACCTCATAGTTCCATTCAAATTTTACGCCTTTGAGTTAAAAATAAATTAAATGATTGCAGATAATATAACTGGCTTTATTAATTATAAACTCATTTATTAATTATATTTGTAATTCACAAATCTGCACTCCTCGCCGGAATAATGTTCAAGAACCTCCGTCGTAACACGTAATATTCACGACATCGATCTGGAGAAAAAAATCGATAGATGGTCAAACTTTGACGTATCGCAATCGATCGACCAATCGCACATGCAACCCGTAGCCTACGGGTTTGAACAATATTGGCATTCATTCTCTCTTACAACCTCGTCTGGAGAGTCAACTTCACTTCACTTTAGTATTCTCACTAATCGGCAAGCAAGCCGACATCTTCTTCTTCAGTCTGCACCAGGACACAGCTGAAGGAATTATTCGCGACTTGAAGATCTTTTCTTCAATTCATCGGTCTTCAATTTAACTCAACTGGGCATCAACTCAAAACCATTCAACTCGGCATCGACCCACGTCATACAAGCTTAATTTCAAGGAACGAATCATCTCATCACAATGTATCATTGAATTTCAGCTTTGTATCTTCATTATGTTTTTCACTTTCACATTGCATGTCATATTAAATTGTTTGTTGGCAACCAGTGCTAATTCACATCTACTCCACCTTCCTCATTCTCTAATCTAAACATCTGATCCTTCGAACCTCATCATCCTTATGCAGATATTTTCACAAAGTTAAATGCACAAATTTTGGTCCTCCTTCGAGCCGGATGAGACCACATATCTATGTAATTTTTCATTTACATTTTTTCATTAGCAAACTAGCATGAATTAATTCATGAAAAGTTTCTATACGAAAATTGGTAAAGTATTTTGTTACTTTTATTCAATGTGTCAAGTTTGACATTAAATAAGTGAGTTAAATCCAACTTCACAATTTCAATTTAATTTAATCTTAAAGAGTTTATGATTTTTTCACCATATGTCTTTAATTAGTTTAATGTCTCGTACCTTAAGAGGTTTGGATAGAAAAGAGACATTTGTTAATGAAGTGACAAACCCAAGAGTATGTTCTGTTCAAGTTTTAGAAACTTATTTATCATGGATCGGTGAATTAAAAGACACATTCCACAAGACACACGAACTATACATGCTTGTGACATTTAATATTTTGATTCATGTTACACTGCTACTGAAATCTTTGTTGCAAAGACAATATTGGCTTCTTTGTCGTTTCTGAACGATATTTTCTTTCCAACTAAAATTTTCACCAGGTGTTAGAAAAGACCTTTATTCCTTTTGTTCTTTGACAGAATTAGGTTTTAGACAAATTTTTTATTATTTGTAAACAGTATTCATTCATCAATAACACATTGCTGTAAAATACCAAACCGGGTTCAAGTCATAATGAGAGTGCCAATAGCCAGGGTGAATATGTTTATTTGAAATGGAGATATATTTTTTAATTCGTAACATGCATGCTCTAAACGTTACGAACATATCATTTTGAAACAAATAATGCTGACAAAAATTAATGAATGTTCCACCATGAACGGATGCGAACCTACAAATTTTATACTGAAACGCAATCACATTACCTCTATACAATGCGGGATGTTGTAATCAGAGATAATGAAATACATAAAGTATATAAAATCTCAAGAAGCTTGTCATTTGTATAAAATTCTTTTGATTTATTGCAAAAAACCTGAAAATTAGTTGGCATGGGCAAATTTGGTTTCTTTCATTTACTCAATATTATGCATACATACAAAACACAAGAGTCTGGCATTACTTTCACTTGTGGAGGCTCCTTCCTTTCTCTTTCCAGACCTCCCTTGGTCACCTCTAGTTCTTTTCGATCCCGACGCTAGTAGGGCTAGGGTATCTTTCATTTTCCTCATTTTTGTCACCCCTCAGTTTTTGTCCCCCCCCCCTCATTTGTTTGTCCTCAATGTTTTGATATTTGGTTTTGAGATATGTTTTGGTATGTTGTAAATCAGAAGGGGTTTTGGTGGGTATGGTTGAGTCATTCAGCGAGTCCCACACATAGGGAGAGTAATGTTGGCTCTCCTTAGTGTGTAACTGCATTTTCCCTACCTATACAAGTTTTTAGGGCTCCAATGACCAATGATGTCGAAGAGCCGTAAAGCCCCCCAAAAAAATAAAATACAAAACACAAGTCCAAAATCCAAACCAGCTTTCCGATCTCAATTGATAATCGATTCACGAACAGATTACCGACACAAGTACTGGAAAACAAATATATTCTACTGGTATGGAAAGAAAAATCAAATATTTAACCTCAAAATAGAGTTGTAAAGACCACAATGATAGTCAATAATAAATAAACTTTGTCGAAAAAGCAGTCAAACTGCGTATGACCACGTGGAGGACAAGAAACTAATTTACTCTCCGGAAGCAAGCAAGGGACCATCCCATCAATTCCGATCAAGGGCATCTCACTCTTAGGTATCTCTTACTACTTGATGATGAACCCGTTTGTGAGGAGTGTAGCTGTTCTCTGACAGTGCGTCACCTACTAACTGATTGCAGAAGATACTCAAGTATACGGAGACAAATTGGTCTGGCTGCAGATTTACCAACAATTCTCGGAAATGAAACGGTTAATGTTAACAAACTATTGAATTTTATGAGTAGATCGGGGCTCCTCCCACAAGTTCTCGGGAGGGTTTAAAATTTTCATTCCCTTTTCATCTTTACTGTCTTCTTTGTTTTCATCTTTCGTTTCTGTAATTTGAAAATATAATATTTAAAAATTGTTTTCCTTTTTTTTGTGATATAATGTATTTTTCTTCTGTTTTCTTTTCTTTTCTTTCATCTTTCTATTTAGATACTTGTTGATTTCAGGAGGGTTTTTTAGTGGGTATGGTCGAGATATTCGGCGA
>NNCF01128035.1:64163-96326 GCA_002313205.1 Laupala kohalensis
AAAAAAAAAAAAAAAAAAAAAACGATCAAGGGCCTTGAGACAGAGGTGGATTTAACATTTCAACATACTCCTAACGATAAAAAATAGTTAGAATGGTGTTATAGTATTAACAAATACCAAGAAATATTGTAATTAAGAAAACAAAACATTTCTCAAGTACGTATTATCAAGTTATAAATCATTCGGAAAGTATTGTTGATAGTTCGTAACTATTAAATAGCACTAAATTCGCCAATAATTATTTTAATTGATGCCGTATGTAGGCAAGAGTCTAGCGAGTTTTTATAAAAAATCCGCCTCCACCAGAAGGAAAACCGGAGAAAAACCCTGGTCAGGACAGAAATAATGTAGCCAACAAAACCAGGGTGGAGTACAACAACTAAATGTATGTGAATAATAAGACAATACTGACTGGTAGGAAAATAGTTTTGAAATTGTTGTCAGATATTTTGAAAGTACTACAACAAAGGGGTGATAAAGTACAAGAGGGCGTTAATTTTTATTAAAACCAATATATTCCTTTACAATGCAGAAGCACTGGTGCAGAAGGTATCTTTTTATCGCGGATAATATAATGGTAATTGGGAAAATCAACGTAAAGGAAAAATATCATTTCATGATAATCTTATAATAACCAAAATAACATCAAATAAGGAAAAAGGAAAACAGTGATATCGGTTGATGAATATTCACGTATATAATTTCGGGTTCTCTGAGCAGTATATTACATATACTTACTAGATTTCCTAGCGCACAACTCGATTTAGCACATCAAAACGCAGTAAGATTTTTAAATACCTGTACAAAGTTCAAATAATTCATAAGATATATTTCCAATATCTAAAACATAGTTCAGAGGGTCGTCATAGAATATACTACACGTCATGCGTGTGTTATACATGGCCATTAACGACATTTTCTTTAAAATAAGCAGTGTTAGTAATACTCGCAGGTCCGAGCATTCAACATTCGAATGCCATTATATGACTGTTTTAAATATAGACTTCATTTCCAATAAATATAATCTTTCAATATTAATAAAACATCATTAATAAATTAATAACATATTACAGACATTTACCATGAAACTTACATTAATTCTTCCTGATTTTGACATTATATTTTATAGTTCTACTGTTTTTCATTTTATTTAATTTCGTTGACTCAATTCATCCAATTAAGCTCGTTGGTTTCACTTCCAGGCGCTCTTTGGGTCTTCTTCCCATTCAGGATCCTAGCGTGGAGATCTCCCTTACATCGACAACTGTTAGATAGCAGAGATATAGCACTCCTAAACACGGGCCACTCGACACACTTCTCTACATCCTCCCGAGCATTCTCGGTACTTGATTTGGTCATCTGCAGTTCCTGACTTTCCCCAATCTTAGCCTGGAGAGTTCTTGACGATCTGTATGGGACTGATCACTACGCGTTTCTTGTACATTTAAACGTTTTTTTCCCTCGGTCTCTCACCCCTTTCAGTTGATATTGAAAAAACAGTCTAGGACGTGTTTAAACGCTACATCAATTTTTGCAATGAGACTTTCGCCGATGTGAATCCTATGGAATGCCATTTCACCAACGCGGTTCTCACAGCCGCCGATGTTGCCTTCCCGAAATCATCACGCAATCCAAGACATTGCCCAGATCCATGGTAGAATTCGGATTGCGTAAAGGAGGTCAGCGCTAGAAAGAAAGCTTAAGCGCTGCTTCACAAATATCCCACAGTTGAAAATCTCATTGAGTTTAAAAGGTGCAGAGTCAGAACAAAACGAACTCTTGGAGAAAGTTCTTTGGAAGGCTTACATTTCATCACTTACAAGCCATACTCCATCATCAATCGTATGGCAGAAAGTGTGCAAGATTCAAGGTACATGGTCCTCTTTTTCCATCATTGGTCTCAATGTAAATGGACATCTCGAAACTTCACCCGAAGTCATCGCTGAGGAACGTACACTGCGCTACGAAAGAGTCTGTAACTCCTCCGGTTCTTCTCCATTGTTTCTCCGACAGAAAGCTCGCGCGAAACAGTGTTGCTTGGATTTTTTCCAGTTGCAGAGACGACGAATATAACATTCCTTTTTATGACGGAGCTGACCTCTGCCCTTACGGCTTCGAAAGATACAGTCCCTGATCCTGATCAAATACAACGCGCGATGCTAGAACACTTTCCAGAGATAGGCATAAATACCTTCTAAAGTTATTTAACTGTATTTGAAATGAGCATGCCGTCCGTGCTCAATATCAAGAACCCATAATTATTCCATTTCCGTAAGAGGGAAAATATCGTTCCTATCCGTTGACATTCGACCGATTTCTTTGACAAGCTGCGTTTGTAAATTGTTAGAAATAATAATCAATCGACGCGTTGTTTGGTATCTGGAATCGCGAAACCTTCTGACCAATGTGGTTTCCAATGTGGTTTCTGAAAACAGCGGTCAACGCTAGACCACCATGTTGCGTTGTCATCTACCATCTCCTCTGCGTTTGTATTAAGGGAACACCTTGTAGCAATATTTTTTGACCCGGAAAAAGCTTATGACACAACCTGGAGGTATGGAATCCTATGCACATTGCACTCGTGGGGATTCCGAGACTGTCTTCCTCTTTTCCTGGAGAGTTTCATATCTCAACGCACTTTCCGCGTTCGCCTCGATAATTATTTTTCATAAACTCATCCTTTGGAAAACGGATCAATCTTAAGCGTGATTCTCGTTGCCATAGCCATAAATAGCATAGCGTCAGTGGTTCGAGAACCGGTACATGCGCCTGTCTTCGTTGACGACTTCGCCATCTATTTTTCGTCTAGCAGCATCTCTATCATCGAGAGGCAACTGCAATTCGTTTTAAACCGTTTACACGGGTGGAGCAAGTCTACCGGCTTTAGTTTTTCTGATCCAAGTCATGCTGTATGTATTTCTGTCGGATATACCATTTCCATAATGATCCAGATCCTTTTCTTGTGGGCGAACGTCTTTTTTTGTTGACTCCGCCAAATTCCTGGGTCTCACATTCGCCCGCACACTAACTTGGCGCAATCACATCCGAAAACTGCAATCCCGTTTTAATTCTTCCCAAAACCTCATTCGCTGCCTAAGCGCATCATCATAGGGCGCAGACCGCACTTGCCTTCTTCGTCTGTATAGAAGTCTCGTTCGGTCTGTATTAGATTATGGCAGTACCGTCCACACTCAGGACTCTCAACTGTATCCATCTTTTTTTGTGGGGTTTTACGGCTCATGTCGACATCAAAGGTCATTGGAGCCCGAAAAAGTTGTACAGGTAGGGAAAATGCTGTCACGCACTAGGGAGAGCCAATATGACTCTCCCCGCGTGTGGGACTCGTCGAATAATTCAACCCTACCCACTAAAAACCCTCCTGATCTACAACACACCAAAACATATCTCACAAAACACATCAAATCAACGGGGGGCTAAAATGAAGGAGGTACATAACATGAGGGGGGACAAAAAATAAGGGGGGACAAAAAATGATGGGTAGGACAAAAAATGAGAGGAATGAGGAAAATTAAAGATACCCTAGCCTTAATAGCGTCGGGGTGGAAAAGAACAAGAGGTGACCAAGGGAGGTCAGGAAAGAGAAAGGAAGGATCCTAGTACAAGTAAGTGGAAGTAATGCCAGACTCAGCTCGGGGCCCCGTGTTCGCCAAACATGTACTTACTAGATGTAAGTCCCCTGGGGGGAGTATCCATCATGCAGAGTTCTCATTGCAACTGGTGTTTTCCGCACTACTCAAATAGAATATTTACTAGTAGACGCTGGCGAACCATCTCTTAACAAGAAACGTGATATTCTACTTGGATCTTACGGAGTGAAACTCATGGGGGTTTCAAATCACCCAACTCGGCAACATCTATATTCCTCCAAATTTATTTCTCTTCCGCTGCAAGACCTTCGTTACCCCGCCCAGCGGGTGTTCGTTTTAACCAACTGCTAGAGGAAAACGTCATCACACTACGTTCTCCAGTGAAATACCCACACTATCTTACATCACTTTTGTACTACATGCAACCAACCATCGACTTTGTGTTGTACAAAGTTTCAAAGTAAGACACTCCAGCTGCTGTGTATCAACAGCACTGCCATAGCGCCACACGTAGTTTTCGCCTCCATTCCTTTTGCAGCGTGTACACTGCTGAGAAATTTGCAATATTTGAGGCACTAAAGTTTATTCAGCTATCTTCAATCGGCGTATGGTTATCTGCAGTGACTCTATTAGTGCTCTGTAGTCAGTGTCTTAACTGTACACTTCTGGCACCCTTGCGCTGAAAACTCAGCATCTAATAAGCCATCTAGTAGTTCAAAATTTTGAAATAGTTCTTTTTTGGGTTCCTGGGCACGTGGGTACTCTGGGAAATGAGGAAGTTGATGTGGCAGCGATGCGAGGAACACAGAGTTCAGTCCTTGACCTGTTATCTCTTCCTATGTCAGATTCAAAGATTGCCATAAGATCGTCTCTTCTGGGGACATGGCAAAAGAATGACAAACTTGTGTCTTGAAGCCGAGGAAGGTAAAAGACTCCGTTAAGACTTGGTCGTCATCATCCCGTGCGAACAGATGTGAAAAAGGTAATCCTTCCACGTCTTTGAATTGTCCACTGCTATCTAACCCATGGTCATCGCTTACGCGGTGAACCTCCCCCATCTGTGAAACTTGCAACACAACACTAACTCCAGAAGAAATTGTTTCACGGTATCTCAACTATAGTACCAGCCGACGGCGACAAAATCTACCCAACAGTTTGGACGTTATGCTTTGACAAAATGGACCGATTTTGATACGTCTTTTTAGATTCCTTTAGGAATGTGGTCTCTGGAACCGTATCTGATCTTTCTTCGTAAGTCATTACTCAAATCTATACACGAAACGGGACTCCTCGCACAAATTCTCTCCCTATATTTACTTTTTTCCTTGCTGTCGGTTTTTATAACGTTTAAGGATTCTTTTGTCTTTACCTCGTTTTTTAAAATGTTTTGAAATATTGTAGTTCAAGAGGATTGTTAGTGGGTATGTTTGAGTCATTCAGCGAGTCCCACACGCGGGGAGAGTAATGTTGACTCTACTTAGTGCGTAATTGCATATTTCCTACCTGTACAAAATTTTAGTGTTCTAATGACCTTGTTGTCTGCGAGCCGTAAAGCCTTTCTCCCAAAAAGACACACTTTTTGAAATTGTTTGAAATAGAACTTCATTATTCGGATGCAGAACAGCAAGATATTGTATTAGAATTTCTTGCAAGAACTCCAAATAATTGTTACCGCTGAGTATTGGAAGAATTTTGGATCACTATTCTTTCGCAAGTTTTTCTTTAGACGGTATTGCGTGTATTTACCATCTTAGTTTGATTCTTATCAGATGGATATTGACAATTTATTAGATTATTCTTCATTGAAACAAAATGTAGATTCTTTAGGGATCCAGAGACACTACTCACAAACGTTAGGTTTCTTATAGAGTGATTATAATAAAATGTCTCAGAATGGTTACCACTACCGCAATGGGTATATTTTGAATAGGTGATGGTGATGTCAATGCTCTCCAAGCACTACATTTCAAGAAACCAAATGGAACTTCTTACTAATTGATACATAGTTTCAAATCGTGTGTTTTGTAAACATCTGGCAAAACATTAAATCAAACATCTGAGATTTGTCTTCAAGAGTTTGTCTCAGAACTACTTTGCAAATTTGTTTGACTTTAATTACAAAATGTACGTCTTGTATACCTTTATACTTCTAACTTGTACGTCGTGTATACTTTTATTATAAATTTTTCACTTCCTATTAAAATGTCATTACCAGAATTTAATTCCCTTCAGTTTCTGTTAAAACGTTCTATTATATTGTTAGATATCAAAAAATAACTGGATAACAATCAACCTGTTCTCTTATCTACTAATCATTTGTATGAAACAAATTAAGTGGAACTAAAGAAAAGAACAAGAAGTGAAAATACAATATATTAATTTAAATTTAAAAGATCTTCACATTCTCTAAAATAATGGTTTAATTAAGAAATATTACTTTCAAAATGTTAAACTTGGCAAGTTTTAGCTTTTTAAAGAAGGAAGTTAATTTCAGTATTGTAGGAATCTTCCGTATTTATGAAACTTACCGTATACTATTTTCCGCTTTATTGGCTACAACTAAAATGCTCTCGTATTTATTAAGATTTTTTTCTGTTTTCTCTTCTAAAACATTCATAATGACTTCCAAGCAAAGTAACATATTAAAAGAAAAATAATACATAATTTTTAGTTGCTAGGTTTATTTTTATCTGTTTTTCACGTGTACCTTCCTTATATCGTCTACATTGTTTACTATACGAGAATATACAACGCTTATAACTTTTATTAACGAGAGGAAACATTCAATGCAGCATAAAAGAATTCTGGTATTCTCTTATTCTGTACCTGTTCGGGAAGATGTGTTCGAGAACGTCAGAAGAAAAAAGTTTGGAGGTGAAAAGAATTATTCATAAAGACATTGTCCTCTTCGTTACGATTTGTGCGAGCTTGCGCCTCTGTAGGTCTGCTCGGCGGCGGTTCCTCGAAGAATCTGCTTTAGCGAAATAAAGCGGCTGGTTCAAAAGCCGACGCACGCGATGTTACTGGGGGCACGCGCGTTTCCACGCGAACAGCAAGCATCAGCTGCACACGCCAATAGCCACCCAGCTGTATGCGCCAATCTTTCTCAGAATAAAATAAATTTATTGTTAAAAAACAGTACAAACTGTGTATGACCACGTGGACGACAATAAACTAATTTACTCTCCGGAAGCAAGCAAGGGACCATTCCTTCAATTCCGATCAAGGGCCCTAAGGCAGAGGCGGATTCATTTTTTTTTTTGCATAAGTACCTAGGTAAGATAAAAAGTTAGCTACGGTATAATACAAATAGAATATCAAATGTTTCTAATTTAACACAAAAAATTGATACAACACTAAATTCAAGATTTCTTGTTTCAATAAACGCACCCCTCGACAAAAGACTAGAAAATAAGTATAACAATATCCGCGTCCACCCGAAGGAAAACCGGGGATAAACTCGGGCCAGGATGGGACTACAGAATTAATGTACAAAACCATGCCAAAGTTGAGTACACATGAAACTAAATTAATATGAATCATAAGACACAACACAATCTTTCAAGAAAATAGTTTTTGAAATTGTTTTAAATTATTTTAAAAGTACTGCAGCAATGGCGTTATAAAGTACAAGGCGGATATAACTTTTCTAAAAATTAATTAATTCTTTTACATTGTAGATCACTGGTGAAGGAGGTAGCTTTTGACCGTGGATTTGAAGAGTTTCCATTTTATGATATCTTTTATATCTTTAGGGCTGGAATATATTACCGAATTATGTGGTCCTTTTTGGCAAAGAGTGGTTGACATTCTAAGACGATGAATTTTATTACTATTGCGAGTATTGTGTTCATGAACGAGACTGTTTCGTATGAAGCAAGGGTGGCACTTCAGTAATTCGGTCTTAACCAACACGACCGTTCCATAAATACAAACCCCCCAGGGGGCTTACATCTAGTAAGTACGTGTTTGGCGAACACGGGGCCCCGAGCTGAGTCTGGCATTACTTCCACTTACTTGTGCCATGCTCCTTCCTTTCTCTTTTCTGACCTCCCTTGGTCACCTCTTGTTCTTTTCGATCCCGACGCCATTAGGGCTAGGGTATCTTTCATTTTCCTGCCTCGCCCCAGGGGACTAACATCTAGTAAGTACGTGTTTGGCAAACACGGGGCCCCGAGCTGAGTCTGGCATTGCTTCCACTTGCTTGTGCCATGCTCCTTCCTTTCTCTTTTCTGACCTCCCTTGGTCACCTCTTGTTCTTTTCGATCCCGACGCTACTAGGTTGCGAGGGCTAGGGTATCGTTCATTTTCTTCTTTCCTCTTCTTCTTCTTCTTTTTTTTTTTAAATGATATTTAGTAAAGTTGTGAGATATAATGGGATTTGAGTTTTGAGTTGTAATTCAGGAGGGTTTTTAGTGGGTATGGCTGAGTCATTCGGCGAGTCCCACACGCGGGGAGAGTCATGTTGGCTCTCCCTAGTGCGTAACTGCATTTTCCCTTCCTGTACAAGTTTTAAGGGCTCTAATGACCTTTGATGTTGACGAGCCCTAAAGCCCCACAAAAAAAAAAAAAAAAAAAAAAAAAAAAAAAAAAAAAACATAAATACAAATGCAGGGAAGTGTTAAGATGTTTAATTCCTTAAATAGAAATATACAAGAGTTTCGGGGCTGAGTTTTGTAAATTATCCGAACTATCCTTTTGTGACTTCTGGAAGTTTGAATACTTTGACCGGAATATTCCCAGAAGATAATGCTGTAACGTAAATGGGAGTAAACGTTTGCAAAATATACGCAACAGGAAATATGTGGACCAACTTCGTTAAGTAAGATTCGGAATGTGTAACACAATTTGCTTAAGTGGGAATTAAGATGGTCAACGTGACAATTCCATTTGAGGTTGTCTTGGATGTGGAGACCTAAGAATTTGGTATTCGTAACAGTTTTTAATTGTGTTCCTTTTAAAGAAAGAGAATCCTGGGGTAAAGATTTTGTGATACAATTGTGGAATGACGTTGACACTGTTTTGTCAGTGTCTACAATGAGACGAGTTGCGCGAATCCAAGCCGAAAGGTTAAACAAAACGTTTTGAGCGTCGGGGTGTTTACATAGTAAATTAGTGTCATCAGCAAAAAGAACCATTTTGCAATCTGATGTGGAGGATGACATGTCGTTCACATACAATAAAAAGAGTATATGGCCGAAAATCGAACCTTGGGGAACTCCGCAAGTAAGTGACTTTGTTTCTGAAAGACAATGCTGAAATACAGGATATTTCGACCTGTTGATATTTATCTTTTAAATAAGTAGATAGGACAAATCGCAAATGAACGACATACCATGAGAATGAGTGAGAAATGGTTAATTTGTTTCCTCAAATAAAATGTAATATGCGTGACAAATCGTTGCATATAGTTTTATGCTGGAATATTTGGTCTTGATTTATTAAACTATATATGCGTATTACATTTTCGTAACGTGACTTTAATAGATTAAACCAGCGGTTTCCAACCTTTATAACATGATTCTCCCTAAAAGATTATTCAAGCATGACACACCCCAAAGCAATTTGTTCAATTTCAAATTTGCTTACATTTTTGTTATTTTTAACATAAAATACATAAAAAACTACACTAAAGATGGCCGTCGATGTGAGTCAGTCCACGTCCTGATGGTAGAATATAGAGAATGGTCTCAAGTATTTGTTTTACTTTTCCTCCTCCCATTTTCCTCGGTTTTCACTTTTATCGCTATTATCTTCTTTACTGGTTTCTGTGTGATGTACACTCTCCCATGTGTTTGTCGTTCATGGCGACCCGAGTCGGAGGGAATGGGTGTTCTGATGAGTTGAGGGGTCAATGCAACCCTAAGAGGATTTGTTTTTAAATGACATTCAACACGCATGCTATGGCCTCGGCCTCTTCTAGACGGGTGATCGAGGGCTAACAGACCTATTCGTTTCGGTCTAAGTCTTTGACTAAACTCGAGGGTGAGGGGGTCGTATGAGATCCTTCCCACTGGTCGCCAGCGTTGGTGCAAACCCCATGCTTAAAGAATCATGCGTGCCCCCGCTATATCCCCGTGTCAAGTCTGGCACCCAAGTGGGTGGCGACAAGGGGGTTCGGCTCCATACCTTTTGCAGCGTGTACACTACTGAGAAATATGCATTCCTTGAGGTGCAGAAGTTATTTCAGCTATCTTCAATACGGCGTGTGGTTATCTGCAGTGACTCTATTAGTGCTCTATGGTCAGTGTCTTCACTGTACACTTATGACATTCTTACGATGACAATTCAGAATGTAATAAGCCATCTAGTAGTTCAAAATTTTGAAATAGTCCTTCGTTGAGTTCCTGGGCACGTGGGTAATCTGGGAAATGAAGAAGCTGATGAGGCAGTGAAGCGGGGAATACAGAAGGCAATCCTTGTCCTTTCATCTGTTCCTACGTCAGATTCAAATGTTGCCATAAGATCGTCTCTTCTGGGGACATGGCAAAAGAATGGCAAACGTTCGTCTTGAAGCTGAGGAAGGTAAAAGACTCCGTTAAGACTGTCATCATCCCCTGCGAACAGACGTGAAGAAGTAATCCTTACACGTCTTCGTATTGGCAACTGCTATCTTACCCATGGTCGTCTCTTACGCGGTGAACCTCCTCCATCTGTGAAACTTACAACAAAACACTTACCGTGGAACACTTTCTTCTGGAGTGTATCAACTATAGTAATGACCGACGGCGACACAATATACCCAACAGTTTGGACATTATGCTTGGGCAAAAAGAACCGATTTTGATACGCCTTTTTAGATTCCTTCAGGAATGTGGTCTCTGGAACAGTATCTGATCCTTATTTGTATTACTTAAATCCATCAAGGAAGCGGGGTTCTTCATCATTCATAAAATTTCGTCCACCAAGTGAAAAGT
The DNA here is from genome assembly GCA_002313205.1 of Laupala kohalensis. Taxonomy (NCBI): domain Eukaryota; kingdom Metazoa; phylum Arthropoda; class Insecta; order Orthoptera; family Trigonidiidae; genus Laupala; species Laupala kohalensis. Next base: position 74,689 of record NNCF01128035.1, read on the forward strand.
TTAATTTCGAAATTTAGAAATATATGTTGGAGCTTGGTCCAGTCTGCACGGCAGGTGAGATTTTTCTCTGACGCCGTATCCTTAAATGATAGCCCTCAAAAGACAGATAGTGTGGGCAGGCATTGACGTATTATGGAAACAATAGTCTCACGGTTAATGACGACGGGGGAAGAACTGCATCTTTGTATTCTTGGCAAAGCTCCAAAAACGGTGGAGCGCAGTTGACATGATCTTGCTTCTTCACTGAGGAAAGAAGTTTAGACTGCCAACGCACACTTCCCTCATTAGTGTACAAATGTTTAAGGAGAAATCGAGGTACTGTTAATCATAATTAATTAGTTCTTAGGTTCAGGCAACCTTTATTTGAACTACGCCAACGTTTCGATAACGAATGTTACCTTCATTAGGGCTTAGCCATTCCTCAGTGAACCTTTATGGTACAAATCCAACTACCACACTTCCACAAAAGCAAAACACAACACAGAAAACTACATTAACATCATCACACATACACACACACACACACACACACAAAAGAAAACGTGATGAAGATAACCTTAGTTATCGAAACGTTGGCGCAGTTCAAATATAGGTTGCCTAAACGCAAGTACTAATTAATTATAGTTACAATGTCAAAGAATATCCCGATCATTCAAAGAATTGTTGTTTTCGAAAATCTCAACCTGGGGACAATTTTCTTCACTTCAGTCTTCTATCTAAAAACATTTCTTCCTCGACAACTGCGATGTAAACCTTCGTTAACTCTGTCACCTTGCATTCGCGTAGGCAATCGTCTTCGAGGGATGATTTTCCAAGTTTAATAGTTTTACCGTTTGTTTCACAGATGCACGAGAAACCTCAGTACTCGTATTCTTGAATCTCTGACAGTACACGAATTTCTTTCACACAAAAATTACCACAGCATGATATTAAATACTCCATGATGCATTGAGGTGAGTTTGGCATCTGTTCCTGTCCCGTGGGAGTGAAAGGGAAAAAACGCAACTCGGGCGTTTTAGTGTCTTAGTTTGGCGTCTATTGCTCGCCAATATTTTTATATTTCGAATTATTTTCTGCCGATCTGTTTCTTTTTTCCTATTTGATTGTCTCTCTGTTTTCCACGTCATGTTTGAATTTATCACAATTCAAGAACTCCATTCAAAATTGTGAACATCGAAATACTAACTTCCAAATGAACTGTTTAAGAGCAAACATGTTATCGACACGCGAGTTTACGTATGTGCCTCCAATTTGTCGCAGCGTCACTGATTCTTGTAGGTAATCCAAACACCCCTTCTTTGTGGACATAACTTTTTAGACATTTTCCTCCATCATTTCAGAACGCAAAACGTGTGTAACATTTTTTTCTGTTGAAACTGAAACAATGGAATAAAACCCATCTAAAAGTGAGAAAAATAATATTTTTCAGAAATTTGCGAGCATGCGTTTTGTCCCAGGTCCTGCCAAATTTCCCAAATCCTGAATTCATTCCTTGTGATTGAATAAAAAAACAGCAGGAAGCATCTTTGATCAAAACATATATAGCCCTTTGACGGTAACATGAAAACGATGCTACCCGTGATTTTCTTTTCCTTGTACTTCTGACATAGTTACACTGACTATTCAGAATCTAATATGCCGTCTAGTAATTCAAAATATTGAAATATTCCTTTGTTTGAGTTCCTGGGCACGCACGTATTATGGGTAACGGAGAAGCTGACAAGGCAGCGAAGAGGGGAACTTAGAGCACCTCTTTGATTTCAGTTCCACCAACTGGGAACCCTACAACTCTCCCTTTTCTATGTTGGAACTTGAGTCAGCGACAGTCACGACACTGCTCCTGGCCCTACTTCCATTCACTACGAGATGCTCAGACAACTCAGTCTAGAATCGAAAGAATACCATTTGGATATCTTTAATCTTTCATGGAGCGAGGGAGTATTCCCTAATTTCTGGAAGGAAGCAACGCTTATTCCTTTGCTGAAACAAAAAAGGGCAAAACGAACAATAGTAGTTATCGATTCATTGCCTTGACGAGTTGCGTCGGTAAAACTCTGGAGAGAATTTTCAACCGACGTCTCGTCTGGTGTCTTGAACGGCATGACTTGCTGAGTCGATCTCAGTGTGCCCCCAGGGGACTTACATCTAGTAAGTACGTGTTTGGCGAACACGGGGCCCCGAACACGGGGCATTACTTCCACTGACTCGTGCAAGGCTCCTTCCTTTCTCTTTCCTGACCTTCCTTGGTTATCTCTTGTTATTTTCGATCCCGACGCTAGGATATCTTTAATTTTCCTCTTCTTCCTCTGTTTTATAATGATATATATATAATGTTTTGAGATATGTTGATATTTGAGTTTCGAGTTGTAATTTAGGAGGGATTTTAGTGGTTATGGTGGAGTCATTTGGTGAGCCCCACTCTGTACCGACGCTGTCATTTTTTTTAGATTCCTACGGTAATGTGGCCTTTGGAACAGTATCTGATCCTTATTTATATGTCATGTGTTTATACTTACATATTTCTTTCTTTTTGTTTTTATATAATGTAATAGGTAATTGTTGTATGTTTTTTCCTATCACTGTTATGTTTAGATATGTGGTAATTCAGGAGTTTTTTTGGTGAGTTTGATTGAGTTATTCGGCGAGTTTCATACATGGGGAAGTGTCGCGTTGGTTGGCTCTATGGTGTGTAATTGCATTTTCCCTACCTGCATATGAAAATGTTTAGATATATGATGACTCCAATGGCCTAGACGTTGGCGAGCCGTAAAGCCTCAAATTTCATCCGTTGTGTCAGAATTGCTGCGCACAGTCGGACAAGATGACAAACAATTCTTCTAATGATTGTCTTCTTTATTTTGAGGTTATGTGAACTATTTTGTCGTTGTATTTGTCGCATTGGAATGGTCTGAAATGACGCAAACCATTGTCCCTCCTTTGTATGACGTCATGCCCCAGATACCTTCATCACTGCAAAGGGCTAGGGTACTGCGGAAATCACCCCTGAGGATTCTTGAGTGATAGGGGAAGGAGAACTAATTTCGTAGCTCTTATTAGTATCTACGTAGGGGTCAGAGCACATACTTCGCACGCCCACGTTCTTCGTCACGGGATGCGTCCCATACATTCAGTTGAGTCAGTTTGGGAGCTAATCATTACTGCGAATGTTTTGGAGTAAATGTTATCGTAGACAGTGAAGTTTCGTTGTTGGAATGTCATTACCAAAAAAATATTTACTCATTTAGACGAGTGAAATAATATATAAATGTTATTTGAAGAGGATTCGTAATCATTGAATAATATATAGTAGGCAGCGTATTGATTGGTATAAAGATCAATAAATTGAACCTTCGAATTCATCACCATTTATTTTATTCATAATGAACTAACATATTTCCATAATTTAATTTATTTACAATAATGTACTTGACCATGTATATTTGAAAAAAATGAACTTGACTATTAATTACAAAAAAGTGTACAATAATTCTGTTTAACTAATGTAAAATTATTTATACCTACTTAACCTGTATTTAAGTCAAATACTTTCCTTTAGAAGCTCGCGTTTTCGCAAGAATTAGGGAAATTAATATTTAATACAAATACTTTGCCTTTCTTTTGCCTTATGTGCTTGCCAATCAAATCTTTTAATTACAGGATAATGTCTCATGTGTTTGCTGTGTGAGGAAAAATCATGAAAAATCTATGCCGGTTTAAATTCTTAATTTACTTCACCGATTATTTTTTACAAAATATATTTTCCCATTAAATGTTAAATACTTGACAAAATAAAAATACGATTGTATTAATTCATCGTTAATTACGTTTTGGAGGCACTGTTTCTTAGAGTGTTGTAATAGCTATAATGAATTATTACTACATCCATTGAGAAGTACTATCGTGGTCTTCAATATAGCGGTTTGATTATTATCATTGTTTTCTTTCAGTAACCGTAAACCACTTATTATAGTTGCACTTTGCTTCAAAATAAAACTTACCAATCCATAAACTTAAAGTTAAACTGAACAATTCATAATACGAATCTTTAAATTCATAACGAATCACAATTTTACCTCTCCTGCAGGATAAAAAATTATCTGGAGTTTCCCATTTATGACTTTATAAAATACTACATGAATTGCAAAATTAACTGGAAGAATACCCTGGCGATATAAAAAAATCTGTGGAAACTGTTTATGAATCTCCAATATCGCGGTTTCTGCTATGAAGTCTCTCCCAAACCTTAATTTTGCCATCCTGGATTCCTAACAAAGGAAACGTTGATAGGGTATTGCGTTACTGCATAAACTTCCCCTCTCAGGGGGAAGATCACGCAAATATTGACTTGAGCAGTGCGAGGAGGGATCGCACCGACGGCTTGGTGTGAGGCAGGAGGGCAGAGGGTGCGCTAGGCCCTCTGTTTGCTGGCTTGTGCACGCCTTTGATCCCTTTATCCTCAAAGAACAGCAGCTCTGTGTTTAACGGATTTAAGGAGAAATTTGTGCAAATAGAATCTCAAGGGGATGAAAGAAATTTTAACTCCTCTGCTACTCTCAATTTTCGTGAAATTTTAATTTAGTGATACCGGAATCTCAGTCAATTTTATTAATAATAGCAATTAAATTTACGAAGCAAAGGCGTGCATTATATCTTAAAGTTGAAGCGATGAACTAGATCAACAAAACTTTTCGTATTTTGGACACACAAGCCATTTTCTTCTTATGTAACGAAAACCAAAGATGCCTAGCAAAACATATTTATGTTTTTTCTATATCAGTGACATGTTCACATTTTTCTATTTTGCCAATTATTTGTAAGCCATTTTGAAGTCATGTTAAGCCGTATTCTAAACTATGAATTTGCCACGGTTGACACAATGTACAGTTCGTAAAGATAAAGACAAAAAATATAATTACGGCGCTTCTATCCACTGTGTATTTAAAAAATCCTCAGTTATATTTTACGTTTTCAAAGGAATAATGTAATTGAGATCCACATTTGAATCACTCATTGTCTTGAAGACTCAAATCTCTACGAGTCTTTGCTTCTCTTATGTCAACGATGAAGGGGTAATATTACGCTCACACTCTATTGTGTAATCCGCTGAAACGAGACATGCGCTGTGACAATTAGACGCATTTTGTCTGTGACGCGTCCGCATTTCAAATGAAGGTAGCATTGATGAAGCGTCTGTATTATTGCCTCAGGCGCCCGTGGGTGGGCAGCAGTGAGGGTGCAAGGGCAACACATTATGAGATCGGGGGAGTCAAGAGATCGGAGGCGTTGGTGTGGACCTCGGAACCCCGATTACTAGATAAGCATCCTTTTCTCCCACTTGCTGGCGAGTTCCAAATTGCTTTCCACTGACACAAGCATGGTTTTCCCCGCCAAGGAAAACACCTTAACGCTATTAGGTGAGAACCAATGTTTTTACTTGTTCGTGACCTCGCAGATGCCAACAGTATTACAGCGGTGCAAATTATCGTGGGTATGAAAGGATGATGAATGATATAAAGGTAAACTCATTTTTAAGTTTATCCATTTTTTTGTGGTGAATGCTTTAGGCATATGTGGTAGCACATCCTCACCTCGCGCGGAAGGCGATATATATTATGAGCTATGAATGTGAAAATTACGTTACTGAATGCCAGCGGTCTTCTGTTTTCGGCACCTTGATTGTTACTACATGCATTTTCGTCAATCCATAAACGAACTTGTACTTTCTATAAATATAAATGTCCTGCAGAATTTTTGTTTAATTTATGAACGTAACACAATATTTTTTTCTAAGAATAGAAAATCCCTAGCATGAAATCGAAGTGGATGAGAAAAGTAAAAAACCCCCTCTAATTACCTCAATTTTGTTTTCAAAGATAGTTTTGTAGTTCCAAACAGCTTTTAATTTCCATGTAACATATTTTTTATAACGTATGATGGATTATGTTACAGGTTTTAAAATTAAACAAATAAACAAACTTTATTGTCAAAAAAGCAGTTACAAACTGCGTATGACCATGTGGATAATAATAAACTCTCCGGAAGCAAGAAGAATAATGAAGTATAACTCATTTCTATAACACTATGTACGTAAAGTTTGAAGTTGAGTTCACAGATTGTCCTTATTTACTTTTGTTGAATGTCCTACTTTATCAAAGTATTGCTTTATACTCAAACTTTTACAATGGCAGTCAATGATTGAAGGAAATTATGTATATGAAAAAAAATCTCTTCGTTACGTGTTCTTGGAGGAAGAGATATACCGGTGCAACGGTGGTGGGCCGGTAATCCAGTTGAAGATCGAAGATTTTCAGAACCGCCTCAACAGCTGTCATCGCCTCCCCGGAATCTCGTACCCCTCCGCATACAGAATGTAGTTTAGAAGACTCGTGACTTCGAAAAATTAACAATCTCCCAGACTACAGGATGAAGGGTAAGAAGGAAAAGTACGAAATAGTCCTCAAACGCCCTATCTGATGCAAAAGTAAGTTGGTGTGAACAGCCACATAGCGTTGAAGGCTTCCTTAAATTATTATGGATAGTGGCTGTGAAGAGCTCCAGTTGGACTATTTGAAATTTTGCTGTGTTGAATGAAATTATTTCAAAAAATGTCTTTGCAATTTTTTTTTCAATTGCACTAGAATAATAAATACTTGGAACTTGTGACAATATAAATAAAATCGCAATTTTCATCAAGATTTAAATTGCAGTAAATAATTCGTTAAAAAAAATTTATCTCGCTAGATAATGTTCTTTCCCGGTAGAGCTCGCATAAGATCCAGACACCACTGAGACGACGACGAGTGCGTCGCGTGCCGAATCCGATCAGCGAACAGAGATTCCTCGCAATTGACTGAAGCCGGCTGGCGGCATTGCCTTTTATCCAGCCGATGCCTCAATGGAACTGTCCAGAAGCAGCACGCGATCACACCGCGCATTTTTCAGACATGACGCTAGAGCACAGGGAATACGCTTTGAGCGAGTGATGTCGACGACCTCAAGTCAGAAGAACGCCGAAAGCGGGTGGAATATGAAGAGAGGACATAGTGTTTTTTCCTGTACACTTAATTTTAATGTACAGATCGATAAATTAGTGTACGCCAAAAAATAGTAAGACGAGAAAAGTTGGTAATGTCCTATAAGCGAAATATAACTCAGGCGACAGTCAAGGTCTTGTGAATGAATCAATAGTCATATTTGCATGTCGACTGTCAAGGAATCATGAACCAAAGATTCTTGATTGAAAGGAGAGTACTTGTGGTAAATTCACCACATAAACATCGAAGCTTTTCCAAACTCACATTATATTGGTGTAAGTAAGAGGGAAACCCTGAAATATCTTCTATATGAATAAAGATATTATTATGCAGTTTTAATTGAGGTAAGTCGTGACACGGGGCTAATAATTTAACGCCTAGAATCGGAATTTTTGAAACTACAGACATATTGACCATTTTGTTAATTTTTAAAATAGAGATTTTTTTCAACGTTACATCAAAGTCGAAGAAAATAAAAATACATACATTTATTGAATTTGAATGAAAAACAATAGAAAAACATAATCGCAAAAATTTGGTAACCGGACAGAGAAAACTGAAAAATTTTCACGCAACACCGGAAAACCCTGCCGACGTAAACCAAGGTTTGAAACAATCTCACTCACGCTTTATGTTAGAAAATGTTTTATTATCTTCAAGGGAGGTTAATATAGGAGACCGCTACTGAGGAGATATCAACAAATGATTTTATTCGATTTGTGACTGTAGAATTCACCATAAACTAAGAAAAAACAATTATAAGTTATTTGATGATATCAATAGATATTTTCAAAAGATATTAATAAAATCACAACAGTGTATGTGTACACTAATAAGGAAACTATTTACCACATTCTGTGGAAATGACAATTGTTGGAGGACGAGAGACGAGAATTTCTGCAGTTGAATATGAAGGTAGATGTTATATACAATCAATTAACACTAATCGTTTGAAACGGAGGTAAAGTATCCACTATTTTCAACTGTGTCACTTTATTTGCTGGAGGTCATGCAAGAGTGATTGTAGATTTGAGAGGAATATTGTGGGGAAGCAATAACTCTTCCTAGTAAAGTGGCAAAGCAGAGGTGATGCTACAGAAGGAGTAAGGATAAAAGTGACTGGAAATAAAAGTGTAAGGAACACATTGACTACATTTGAGGTATTACAATAAATACACTTCTTTCACAGCTAATGAAATTATAATAGCTTTTGTCTTTTAGTCCAGTTGGAGAATAGCTCCTTGTGAGATTATGTATTGAAATCTACCACGCCTTAATCGAGTACGAAGTACATTAGTACCTTCTCGCCACAGCCTTGGAAACCTTGCAATGACAGATGCCGTAAGTGTAGAGGGTCTCTTCCTGGACTTCCCACTATTGTGTCAGTGCCCTCATCCCGATGGTAGCGCCAACAGTGCTCAGTCAAAGACAGATGAAGGGTATGTAGTTCTCAGAACGCAGCCCGTTGCTCGCAGCAAGGAAGTTCATAGTGTTGGCGGTGTTCTTGCTCTGAGACCGCGAAGCACTCTTGCTTGCTTGCCCTTTCTGCCCTTTGAGCGTGTGAAGGCTGACATCGAGGGGGTGGAGCAAAGCGCCTCTTGTCTTTGGAACTTCCATTAGCTTCAATTAGGAAGCGTCTTTGCTGTGAAGATGTGTCTGGAGGCATCTCCAGAATAATAGCAGGTTTCCAAGGAATTGCCATGTCCGTTGGGCGCAAGTATTCACTTACTTGAAACTCTGCGGTAACAGCGAAGGGAGACAAAAAATTGTTGCGTGTGGACTCAGATATTGGCAATAAGAACGGATGGTAACATAAGAAATAACATCGTATGTGCCAACATGTACGTACATGAAAATTTCCACCCTCACAAGAAACATTTTTACCATTTGAATTGTTAATCTTATAATAAGAAAATGTAAATTCTCCAAGAAAACAACAAAAATTGATAATTTGATTCTTCACTCCTGCAACACTATGCAGCAAGTGTACTATAATAATTTCAAAAGGATAAAATATCTGAACCAGAGAGGGAGTGAGGGGAGAAAGACTTAATAATCCATTGCTTCTGGTACATTATACCATGTTAGTGTGATTAGTTTTGTGTGATTTGAAAGAATGTACTTGTGTCACACGAATCTGAAATATGTTCCCTTTTACTATCCACATGTAATCCGATACATTAGTTTACTCTTCCTAATGTATTGGATACAGTATTGTGATCTTAAATTTTCGTCATTTGCCAGAATTTCTAACCACTAATATCTCCCTTTTAAATAAACTTGTACTCATGCTTTTTGCATCAACAACAGTAATGTCAAAATCCCCATCTTCCTCAATCCACATTGATTATGAGAACACCTACTTTGTAAGATGTGTTACATATTACAATTACAACACTTATTCTACCGTATTTTGGAAGCTAATTGCGAGATGTGGCAACGGATCGATGAATAATCTTTTGCTTTGTGGTGTAAATTTAAGAAAATATTACGTCCAATGGGGGAGATTTTACGTTTTGAAGAGTTATAATGCTGGATCTCCCTGCTACCAAAATTTCACACAAGCTACTCTTTCTCTTTGTTTTAGTGTTTCTTCAGTGTGTTATGTCGTGAATGTGGGGTAGTGAACGGGTCCCAGATTTTGTCACGTGATTGAATCTGATTTGACCCATTTCCGTTAAATATAATATCTCTATTAAAGAAGAATGCCAATGTCTGTCCGTGTCTTTCATATAACCCTACACTTTCATTCCGATTTTGAAGAAATTGTATAGACTTGACTTTCAAAACAAGAAAATAATGTTTGAGAAGAAAAATTACCCTCATATTCATATACAACCTGGTAATGAAGAGTTTTGTTGCTATTTGATGAAAATTTACAATCTTGACGTTAGAAATAACGGGCGTCATCTGACTATCTGATTTTAAAACTCAACTCCAAAAGCAGAAATGTCAATTTGGACTCCATTCGCTGATACGTGATGTATAAAGAAATATTTGAAACTTATCCTTAAACCGTCGTTTGTGTTACATAAAAGGTAACACAAAATAACTCTCAGGTGAAACCAGGGCATGTCACTAATTACAAATAATTTAAATATGTTTTCCAAAGATAACTTTCGTTTATTTGGATTTCCATACAGAAAACATTTTACCCTGCATTATATGAAGTTTCCATTGTAGTGATTTCTTCGTACAATAATGCTTCATATAATATAAGTAGCTGACAATGAGACCACCATCACCGTACTTCTCGTTGCCCTTATAAAGAGTACCCACTCCCATCACCTTGGCGCCTCCAACCCTTTGGCCTCTCCCTCACGCGGCTATCCCCTTCCGTCCCGAGGGACACAACACACAAGTCAACGACGCGGAGGCCATCTCCGCATCGTAACAACCCCAATAAACAGAGCCATAACAGGATGCAGCCGCGCCACCCTCTCAACCGCTTCCCTACTTGTCTGCCTCCGAGCTTCCAGATCTCGGAATCCAACAGCCGCGCCGCTATCATTATCGGTCGCTAGGAATCTGCCACGCGTGCAGACTCAATTACTGACGTCAGTTCTGACGATGTTTCCGAAGTTATTAAAATTGTTCTCGTTGTTGATGATGATAGCTGCAGTTTAATGGAACATTGGTATACTTATGACTTCCTGATACATAGTTGTACCAAATGCAAACTACAGAATGTGAAATCCAACTTCCTGGAGGATAATAAAAATAGAAAAGAAAACGTTAAACTGTCCATGTAATAGAACAAAAATGGTCCATTTTTAAATTATATTGCCGTTTGGTAGTTTTGGTTGACTTAGATGCAAATAAAACAATATGGACCAAAAAGAATGGTGTCTGAGAAAAAGAATTTGGTCAGAATTGGGTTGAACGAACGTTCAGCAGTTTGTTTCCGTTTATCATGATTTCTGGACAAAGCTTTTCACTATTTTGGAACACTCCACTGTTGGTGCAATGAATAATGAGCGTTTTATTAATTAGTATTTTGGAGTGAAGAGAATGGCCAATTTCAAACCACGAAATCTACCAGTTCTTGCAACAGATCATTTTAAACTTCTAATTCCCATTAATTAAACAAATATTGACCGTGTCTTGTCTGTCCAGGAATAGTTATAATGGATTTTGAGCTTTGATAATGTCTGATGATGAAAATTAAAAGCCACATTTCAAGGCAAAACAGTTCAGACCAATCTTCGATCCTATTAATGATATTTCGAAACCTTGGTAAAGTAGTAGAGAGAAATTGTCATTTAATTCTGATGTAATCGGTAAGCAGGATTTTTTCCATTACATATGTTAAGATGAAGTCAACAATTTTTTTTGCAAAATGGGACTGAGCTTCCCGATAATATTACATAAATGTGCATTTTTATGTATTTTTAGTGCTTTGCTACACTATTTTTTAATATCTTCAGTTCTAATGGTCGTTCTAATGGTAAAGAGAAAAATGCAAAATACTCTTGAATACATAAACTATCGAACTGATCCGGTATAAATACTTTAAAAATTAATATGTTTAACCCCAAAACACCAAAATGTATGATATTTCGTTTTTTACTAAAAATGCAAGAAATAACGAAAAAATCGGGGAATTTTTATGAAATGTGGAATTTTACGATCTCAATCGGTATTTCTCGGAAAAAAAACCAAATTACCGCCATTACATGAAAAATCATCGTAGGGCAATTTTTTTAATTCATAGTTTTTTGTTTTTTAGTAATTTCTCGTGAGTGTACGAAAGAATTTGTTACTTTATTTTAAATGCCCATTTAAGACTGAACGATTTTTTTTTCAATTTTCTTTTTTGCCATTTTTTATTTTATTTTTGCTACAAAAAACATCTTATGGGCCAAAAGCTTAAATAAAAAATTTATTAAAATTTAAAAATCGGTTCAAGTCAAAAGGATTAATGCATGTAATTTGGCTTTATGGCATATGGCACTTTTTTTGTCTTTCGATCTACATGAGTATTCATTTGTTATGCAACCTTTTCTGCAGGAGCACTTTATTGTTTCTATTATACTTTCTGGTATTGCTGGTTGATTATTTGTGATTAGCATTAAACCATAATCAGATTTTTTCCAACCAAAATCTAGTGGATTTAAATCTTCCCTTCCAAGCCATGTTAGGATTTGCAAATAAACTCTTAACAAGAGTTCATAAAGAGTTTCAGATGTTGGTGGAAGTAAACACAAATTACATGCCATAGTTCTTTTGGTTTGAACCGATTTTTAAATTTTAATAAATAAATTTTTTTTAAGTTGACCGATAAGATGTGTTTTATGTCAAAAAATGAAAATTGAAAAAAAATTATTTCAAAGTCTTAAAATGGACATTTTAAATAAAGTAACAAATTCTATCGTAAGTTCACAAGAAATTTCTTCAAGAAACCAACGAATGAAAAAAAAAAAAAATTGCCCGATGATTTTGCATAAAATGGCGGCAATGTATTATTTTTCGAAATATACCGACAGTGGCCGTAAAAATCCAAATTTCTTTTTGAATGTGTTTATAGCATTGAGATAAATGTTTTCTCCAATTTTCAAGAAAATCCGCTGAATTTTCCGTTATTTATTGCATATTTAGAGAAAAAAACGAAAATCACACATTTTGGTGTTTTGAGGTTAGGATTATTTTTAAAGTAGTTTGGTAGTTTATTCACTCACGAGTATGTTACATTTGTTTATTTTTCTACGACCATTAAACCGGAGATATTAAAAAACAGTGTAGCGAAGCACTAAAAATGCATAAAAATGCACATTTATGCAATTTTTCCCGAAACTCCAGTGGGATTTGCAAAAAACATTTTTTGACTTCATCTTAACATATGTATCCTACTAACCCATAACATCATAACTTGACTTTTTTGTTTAATTTCCTTCTACTAAATAAAACGACTAAAAGATAACGTGTTAATGTTTTGTAAAAAACTGAAATAATTAAAACTTTTTGCCGCACAACCGCCCTTTTTAAATATCGCATTTCACATGTTCATTGTTTTATATCCATAAAAACTTGTTAATTGAAAAACTGTCATTTCCATTTTTAATTATTTTTATGATAATTAAGTTATGGATGTACGAGTTTGATTGAAAACGCCAGATTTTTGCGACCTCGTTAGAGGCCGTCTACCTTCAAAAAATCCACAAATTATACTCAGTAACTTTCCTTGAGAAACACGACCTACTTGATCATTGCGAAGATAATCGTCTGTACTAAACCTTTTCATATTGCTTTTCCCCCCAGGGGGCTTACATCTAGTAAGTATGTGTTTGGTGAACACGGGGCCCCGAGCTGAGTCTGGCATTACTTTCACTTACTTGTGCCATGCTCCTTCCTTTCTCTTTCCTGATCTCCCTTGGTCACCTCTTGTTCTTTTCGATCCCGACGCCATTAGGGCTAGGGTATCTTTCATTTTCCTGCCTCGCCCCAGGGGACTAACATCTAGTAAGTACGTGTTTGGCAAACACGGGGCCCCGAGCTGAGTCTGNTCCTTTCTCTTTTCTGACCTTCCTGGGTCACCTCTTGTTCTTTTCGATCCTGACGCTACTAGGTTGCGAGGGCTAGGGTATCGTTCATTTTCCTCTTTCCTCTTCTTCTTCTTTTTTTTAATGTTATTTAGTAATGTCGTGAGATATAATGGGATTTGAGTTTTGAGTTGTAATTCAGGAGGGTTTTTGGTGGGTATGGCTGAATCATTCGGCGAGTCCCACACGCGGGGAGAGTCATGTTGGCTCTCCCTAGTGCGTAACTGCATTTTCCCTTCCTGTACAAGTTTTAAGGGCTCTAATGACCTTTGATGTTGACGAGCCCTNAAAAAAACAACATATTGCTTTTGAACTCGCGCTAAGTTTTGGCAATTTCTGTGGTGCTATGGTTTCAACTATTATACAGTGCAGTACCTCGAAGTTGTGCTAATATTCTCCCTGTCCTTTGTAGGGCGCTCAAATCAAACTCTCCAGCGACGAAGTTCGATTTCCATCCAGCCTGTCCGCGAAAGCGCCACAGGCATCCCGTAATTGTGGGCACGCTTTCCTTGAGATTTATTTGTGATATAGATCTTATGTGAACGATAATCAGTAATATAATGAAGTAGGTCTTGAAACACTCTACCCGTTAATGAAAACCGGAAAAAAGGTAATAGTTACTGAGCAAATTGTACACCGAAGAAAAGACTCGGTAGAGGCTTTCCTTTCATACTTTGCCGTGTTTGTTGCTCAATAACGAGACGTACAGATATGACAGCGCATCACGTTGGATGGTTAAAATATTTCAAACGAAAACGAGCTCTTCGGAATTGAGGTGTGAATTAGTATTACAGAAGTATTCGTTATTTCTTCATTCAACACACTGTACTTTCTCATCCTCCTCTGTATTACAACACTTCGCTGTTACAAACTCCCTTCTACTACACGCTCACACACATTAGATTTTGACAGCGTGAAAACGTCAACTCTAGGGTGTGTGAACCTCTAGACGAGTCATCTGATTGGATAAGGAAGAGCCGGTAGTCGAGGGAGCGTCAAGGATGGTGATTACAGATGAGGAAAGCTTATACAGTTTCTCTGGTATCGAGTTTCCACGTAAGTCGTGGGAAGGCAGTATGTGCTAATACTCTAGGGATATCGTGGAAGTAGTGTATCAGTAACTCGTTGATATGGAGTGCCTATTTGCAAAATATACTTTGTTAATGCGAATGCTGGTAGAGTGATTCCCACAGCAACTTTTAAAATATAGTTAAAATATATGACTCCTAATGTAAAAAATAAAATAAATAATTGAAAGTAGACAGTTAAAATCTGAGTAGTATACGAGGACAGTAAGATAACTTGCTATCTAGAAGCAAGTAAAAGGTTATCCAATTAAAGTATTGGAATCAATGAACAACCAAGCATAAAGAAATACGAGAAATTAGAAATTTAGAATCGATTGTACTGATGTGTCATCCATGAAATAACTACCCTGGAAATAGTCTAAAATATAATTACTCTCAGTCATGTACGCGTGATATTTCTACAAATATTTTTTCTTTTAATACATTTTTACTGTATGATGTTCATTAACATACATGAGAAAATGTTTAGAAGCCACATACTATTATTAAATTTATCTGTGATGGTGATATCCTACTTCCAGATGTTATCCACGAAAGAGTATACTATTTTTACACGCAAATTCTGCAAGTTCTCTGGATCCTGTCTTATTTCTGTGTATAATCTGTTGTATTATCTTTTATTTGTAGCTGCTGCTACTAATTAAAATCCTCATTGCCACCTCCATACATCATTACATTTATTATTTTTACGCAAATAATTTATACAATGCTAATTCTTCACTTTACATTGCCAATGTTTAAATAAACGTCCCTTGCTTGAGCAAAAACCACGAAACTCTACCTTCTCCTTACACATTCTACCATATGCCCGTAGCGGAATCATTTTAGAGGCTCTTCCTCATCTATTCTACAGCTCATCTCTCAAATCACATTTTTCAGTGCATCCTTACAGTTCTTCCTCTTAATTTCCATAATCCACCCCGCAGGGGGCTCAGTTTCGACAGAGTATTGGCTTGACGAACCCTATGTGGGAACTTGAGAGCTCTGGCGACACTGCTCCAGGCCCTGATTCCATTCACTATGAGATGCACAGACAACTCAGTCTACAATCGAAAGAATACCATCTGCATATCTTTAATCTATCATGGTTCGAGGGCGGATTCCGTAATTCCTGGAAGGAAGCAACGCTTATCCCTCTACTAAAACTAGGAAAGGACGAAACGGCTATCAGAAGTTATTGAAGCATTGCCTTGACGAGTTGGGTCAGTAAAACTCTGGAGAAATTGTAAACCAAAGTCTCGCCAGTGAGTGGTGTGTAACTCGTACATTTGGGCGCAGATCGAGCGGCGGCACTCTAATCTCTTCCGACTCGTAGTTGTTTCTTCCCCCGCTTTCAACGCGAAACGTCGACCATCCTTAAAAGACATTAGGCTGAAAGCAGAAGCCGCCACGCGCAGCCTGGAATAAACGGGCACGCGATTAGGTGCGGCGGACGAGAAGGGAGAGACATCGGTAGCACGGAGAAAGAGGAATAAAGAACATTGCCAGAGAAGAAGACATGGTAGATAAAGCGTCAGAGAACTAAATTGTGGTAATTTAATGGTCTACAATGTTAATTCCCATAACTTTTCTGTAAAACAAAGGATTCAGTAGTTAGAAAGAAAAGATGGACAAAAAGTAAAAAAGTTTTTTTACAAAAATTATTGATTCTCTTCTGCAAATATCTCAAAAACGATAATGTAGAAATTTGTAATAGAAATAATATTATAGCAAATTATATAAGCTTTCATTTCGCTAAGTGTAATTGTTTTTTGGTCACCTCTTGTTCTTTTCGATCCCGACGCTATTAGGGCTAGGGTATCATTCATTTTCCTCTTTCCTCTTCTTTTTTTTTAATGTCTGTAGGAAAGTTTTGAGATATGTTGGAATTTGTGTTTTGAGTTGCAATGCAGGAGGGTTTTTTAGTGGGTATGGCTGAGTCTTTCGGCGAGTCCCACACACGGGGAGAGTCATGTTGGCTCTCCCTAGTGCGTAACTGCATTTTCCCTACCTGTACAAGTTATAAGGGCTCTAATGACCTCGCTGTTGACGAGCCCTAAAGCCCCACCAAAAAAATGTAATTGTTTTTGTACGACAAACTGTTAACGAGCTAAGAGCGAAAAACAAAAAATTAAAAACGGGACATATCCACCACTCTCCCACCTCTAGCATAAAGTGTAAACAGCAGACTTTTATTATGTTTACCTCCTAACTGCTCCCAAAACATCCCCGATGAAAAAAACTAACCTCTTCCAAACCCTCCATAATTATTCATTGATTGGACTAAGAATTGGAATCTCATAGAAGAAATTATTTCTTTTCTACTTAATTCCCATTCTATCATTCTGCCTTTTTCACATAATTTCTTTTGGCAATATTCAGAATACACTGTACATATGTTCTTTAAGATTTTTAGTTGCATCCGGTGGTTTTAGGGCTGCTCCTCAATCACGTTTTCCCCCGCAGAGGGCTCAGTTTCGACTGACTATGTGTTTGGCAAACCCACGGCCCCGAGCTGGGAACTGGCACTGCGCCACCAGTCATCGGACACCGTAAGCTTTGTGTATGCTTGAGCGAGCACCATTGGCACGATTATGGAAAGTTGCGTGTTGCCAAGGGCGGAGATCTTGCATTCATCGGACGGGTCGCAAGAAAGGATTAAACCTATATGAAAAAACCCTCAACTTCAAGGTGTGTTAGGCGCCGATGAGGTGAATGGGTGTTAAGGATATACACTCGAGAAACCGAGAGGAAACTAAGAAAAAGAAACAGAACATTACTCATGAGAATATTTTAATTATAATAAAAATAAAGGAAGGAACCTTGGTAAAAGATTCGCCCTTTTGTATTTCTAAAACACTGGAAGGTATCCGTGGTAAACTGAAAGGGATAAAACGACTATTGAATGGTTCTATGTTGTTGGAAACCAAATCCTACAAACAGGCATTGACCCTCTTTAATTGTCAAAAGTTGGGAGAGTTCCCTGTCAAGTGCAAACTCCATGCTGCACTTAATTGAAGCAAAAGACTAGCATCTTGCAGGGACATAATGAATATGTCAAGAAAAGAACTTGTTGCAGAATGGGAAGCTGACCACCTAGCTGAGGTCAGTCATGAGGAAGGTTAATGGTGATCTGCAGAAGACCAGTTCCTTCATCGTAACATTTGACTGTCCTCAGCTTTCGAAAGATCTAAAAGCTGAATAACTTAACCTACCGGTGCGCCCCTTTATTCCAAATCCTCTGCGGTGTTTCAAATTCCAGAAATTTTCTCATACAACAACAACATGGAAGAGCCGGGATACACGGGGGAAATGCGGATAGAGGAACACGAATTCGGCGTTTCATATCCGGGGTCTGCAATGTGCATTAATTGCACAGGTAGCCATCCGGTGTGGAGAAGGGAGTGGGTCGCCTTTCTGGAAGAAAAAAAGTGCAGGAGATCAAGACAACGGAGATGTTCCCGTATGGTAAAGCATGGTAGAAATATAGGGTTTTACACCCAGTATTTTCTACCACTTACTCTACCACAGCAAAGATTCCTGTAGTAAAGAAGAACGTTTTCGTTCAAGCAGATGTCACAGACGTGTCTACGAGAACGTCGTGCACATGATAGTGCAAATGCGGGAAAAAAGATGTTCAAGCTGCTCCAGTTAAGCCAAAACTACATCCACAACCCATAAATCTTCACTGGCAACATCTACCAGTGTGACACGTGCCCCAGCAAGGTCTATGCAACAAACAAAGCAAAGATCCAAGGTTAAACCAATGAAACTTAACGATTTTTTAAAAACAAACAACATCTAAGAAGTCGCAGGGACGTAAAAGGAACGTCTCTGTGCTTACTTTTTCCGGGTCGGATTGTACATTGTCCGACGGTGACGCGGAAATGCTCATTCAGGAGCCCGACCCAGGAGGTTGAAAATAGTAAGAACTTCCATATAACAGTGAAACTTTAATGGCTATAAAACCCAACGTGAAAAGTTACAGTTCTTAGAGCGTCGCAATCCGACCTGTATTTGCCAGCAAGAAACACACCTTTTACCAGAACACTCTCCCTCTCTGCGGGGATACAGGGGCTTCAGATATGACGACACCATGGGAGATCGAGCAAGAGAGGGAGTTTCCGTGTTTGTTAGAAACACAATCCTCTGCTCACCCGTTCTCCTACAAACTCAAATCCAGGCTATAGCAGTCACAATTCAGAGAATACCAACTATGACCGTACCCCCAGGGGACTTACATCGAGTAAGTACGTGATTGACAAACACGGGGACCCTAGCTGAGTCTGGCATTACTTCCACTTGTGCGAGGCTCCTTCCCTTCTCTTTTCTGACCTTCCTTTTCACCTGTTGTTATTTTCGATCCCGACGCTATTAGGGCTTGGGTATCTATCAAATCCTCTGTTAAGTCATGGAATAGTTCCTGTAGGTGAGCCAGGCGCGACGAGGTCTTGCTGACCCGCCTGCGCATAGGACATTGTCCTCTCACTCATCGGTATCTCTTACAACTTGATGATGAACCCATTTGTGAGGAGTGTAGCTGTTCTCTGACAGTGCGTCACTTACTAACTGATTGCAGAAGATACTCGAGTATACGGAGACAAATTGGTCTGACTGCAGATTTACCAACACTGCTCGGAAATGAAACGGTTAATGTTAATAAACTATTGAATTTTATGAGTAGATCGGAGCTCCTCCCACAAGTTCTCGGGAGGATTTAAAATTTGCATTCTTTTTTCCTCTTTTCTGTCTTCTTTCCTTTCATCCTTTGTCTGTAATTAGAAAATATAATCTTTAGAATTTTTCTTACTTTTTTATGATATAATGTATTGGTATTCTGTTTCCTTTTCTTTCATCTTCGTATTTAGATATTTGTTGAAGTCAGGAGGTTTTTTTAGTGGGTATGGTCGAGATATTCGGCGAGTCCCACACACGAGGAAGTGTCACCACGGCTCTTCTCTGTTGTGCGAAACTACATTTTTCCCCAACCTGCAAGGGTTCTAATAACCTTGACGTTGACGAGCCCTAAAACCCCACAAAAAATCGGTTACGTTTTCAAGCACAAGGTTTCTTTTGTGCTCTTGTTTGTATTCTAGTCTTTTGGACAGGAATGGAGATATGAGTGCTCAAAGTTTAGAACTTTTTTGCATTTTTCTATTAAGGCATTTTTACAAAATACGGGAAATCAGCATTTTTTGTTTTTATACCTGTATTTGTACAGTAAAAAGCTCTAAATAAGGTATGAAAATGTTTGTACATGTATTACTATGCGTTCGGATGCAAGTTTTTAATGTATGTAATTATACACTCTCATACATGCACACGAGAACTCCAAAAACGAGAACATTTAAAACGTTTTTAGTTGTGTAGACACACACACACACACACATTATATATATATATATATTCTAACGACCCGGATTCGTTAGAGGATATTATGGTTTTATTCAGAAATTTGTGCGTGTAATAATGGCTTTAATAGAAACAAAAAAAACCAATTCATACCGATTTGAATGAGCGCCAAGAAAAGCGCGTTCTGCGAGTTATAGGACACAGACGAAAAACTTTTGAAATCTGATTGTAAGAACTAAGAAAATGTGAATACACCTTATGAAGTTAGCGACGCAAAACCGGCGACGAGACGAATGATTGGCGGAATGCACCGTGCATGAATTTTAGGAAGAGTGGGTATTGGTACTGAGAAGGTGGAAACACGACAGGTATCTGTCTCATTATTACGCGGGACATCGGAAGAGACGGTTGATCTAGTCTCGTTATCACGCAGACCATCGGCGGTGAGAATCCAGTCTCAATCGTACGCGAATTACCGAGAGGGGACGAGTCGGTCCGAATTTCACGTAAATCACTATAACGTTGATTTTGTGTTCGATAATTTCGAGAGGGCGTAAAAACGTAGTCTACAAGATTCAAATTTTGTGGTATTTATCACAGTCAAATTTATTAATGAACGGCCGAGTAAAACGCAAGTTGAACGCGTAAGAAATATTTTGTCGAGGGCTCCAAGTGAAGCCAGTTATGCATTGGAAAAGTTTTCCGAATTACGAATCGGACGAATACGAAAACGGTCGCACGTCGGTGACTGAAAGAATTTGCCGCAAAGCCGATCGAGAACGAAGGAGCGCTTGGAAAGCCGCGTTGTAAACAGTCGTCGAGTCAAGGTCACTGTAAGAGCCTGGTATCATGCTGGTTGGAGTATACGTCTCTGTGAGACGGACATTTAAGCGAAGTGATTGCGCTAATTAGGTATTTGCATATTTCTGTAATTCAGTAAGAAGCTAGTATCTTGCAAAAGAGAAAGTCTCATTGGAATCGAGTCTGTCGAAGTTATTGTAAAATTTTGGGTTTTCAAGAAGAAAGAAGAGATGAAAAGGTGTTAAAAGAACTATTAAATTAATTTCTGAAGAAAAAAAGGAATAAAATATTGCTATTTTCGTGCCTGTTTTGATACTTTTCTTATACTTTTATTGTATAAGTGATAAAATGTAAATGCACGGACCCATAGAATGAGCCAAATGTAATATTGCGCAATCAATTCCAAGGGATTTTTCTTTTTATATTGTATTGTGTGGGTAGCAGAGTTGTGTGTTCTTGTACATGTTTTGTATATTTTTATGCCAAGTAATTTTCAGAATAAATTGTGGTAATCATATCAGAAGTACCGAATCCTCATATTTTTAAATTTTATAACTATCTTAATGCACGTTATTGTTCACAAGACTACTATAAAAGGGTGCATTAGAATATGAATATATATATATATATATATATATATATATATATATATATATATATATATATATATATTATAAAGAGCTTGATACTGTTGACATTTTTTATAACTTATTGGCGGATGTATTGATAATTTGTCTCATGGTTTTGTTTATTAAAATAAGGAGTCTTTATTGATGAGGAAAAATGAGATAACGTCATTTCGAAAACTCGATTACATTTTCGATCAAAAACCATCTCACTGGTGA
>NNCF01128035.1:97276-111767 GCA_002313205.1 Laupala kohalensis
ATATATATATATATATATCAGACGTACAAGAACCGATATATTCTTGTGCGTCTGAGAAAAAAAACTTACGATCAAGTTGATTGAAAATTTCATCAGACACTAGATGTAAGTCCCCTGGGAGGTGTAAGTACGTGTTTGGCGAACACGGGGTCCCGAGCCGAGTCTGGCATTAATTCACTTACTTGTGCGAGGCTTCTTCCTTTCTCTTTCCTGACCTTCCTTGGTAACCTCTTGTTCTTTTCGATACCGACGCTATTAGAGCTAGGGTATCTTTCATTTTCTTCATTTTTAGTCCTCTCCTCACTTTTGTCCTCAATGCTTTGATGTATGTTTTGAGATATATTTTGATATATTGTAATTCAGGAGGGTTTTTAGTGGGTATGGTTGAGTCCCACACGCGGGGAGAGTCATGTGGTTTTCCCTAGTGCGTAACTGCATTTTCCCTACCTGTACAAGTTTCTAGGGCTCCAATGAACTCTATGTCAACGAACCGTAAAACCCCACAAAAAATACCACATACAACTTTTTCTTTTAACTGTTAGCTCGTAGTTTTTGAGATATTTACAAAAAACTGTTTTGCCGCCCCCCTCAAGGGCTGGAGTGTCCGATTTTCTTTCCACATTAAAGTGACCCCGAAACCTAACTTTTTGTTACGTTTCGTGTCTGAAGGATTTTTGTCCAGATTTTCAAAAAATCAGCCTTTATTCAATGGTGTAAACGTTGTAAAATATAGTAATGTGAAAATGTGCATTACTCCTTGTTTAACAACAAGTACAGTACAACAAGTACAACACGTTAACGAAATGTAACGAAAATCTGAAGGAAAAAAACAACAACAAATATACAAACAAGAACTCCCTTGTGCTTTAGAATGTGGCTAAGTAGGAACCCTAAAATGGCGAGTGTCCGATTTTATTTTCCCATTAATGGATCCCCGAATCCTAATTTTCTGCCAATTTTCGTGTCTAGAGGGTTTTTATTCAGTTAAAATCTTTATTTAATGGTGTATTTACATCTCTATTCTTTGAAAAAAAAATTTCTTCTACGAACTTTCTGATGTACTTTATTTGTGAAGTCATGGCATATGTTTGTGTTATATTGTGAATTTACATTGTGTTGTGATTATGATTGACCGTGTATTTGTTACGAACTAAACACGACTTCTGAAAAATCAAATAGAACTCGTCAAAGTTTCAAAGTATTGTGCAATTTTGCACGAACTATTTCCTAGTGATAAAAATTTTACGTTATGAACAATTTTTGAATATGGATGAAATATTGTCCTACAGTTGGTCTGATTTAAAGCGTGAATTAAAAATTTATATGATTACTTTAAATTAAATGTATTGTGTCACAATCATGTTAAATATATTTCTGAAGGTAGTTTTTGATAAATTACATTACAAGAGTGAATTTTAAAGCACAATTATATTTGAGTGAAATCATTTTGGCACCTACATCAGTATTACTATTAACGTTACTAATATGTATAAAGAGAGAGGGAGACTTTACGGAAGATTACGATGTATATTGTGCTTATTAAAATAAACCACCAGTCGAAACGTTGTGAGTCGACGCCTAACAACGCGTTGTTAGGTGATAAATTGTAAGAAGAAACAAACGAACGCATTTTAATAAACACCGCTTAATATAAATAATTAATATAAATAATATAAATAATACCATTTAATATAAATTTTAACATAAATCGTCCGTAAAAAGGTCATAATTTATTTATTTCTGATGTAAGTATATTTCAGTATTGCAAAGAATGGGCATTTGTATATAGGTCTATTTTTATTATTTAAAAAATACAAAAATAGTCACCATGGTGTTTATTGCATTGTAAACCATAAATATTTTAATTACATACATCAATGTGTTTGACAATAATAGAATTGTGTTGGTAGCGGGTAGTCGCATGGATACCCTTAACAAGATACGAGCGAAGCATCTTAGATCCCATCCTGTAGTGACCTTGTTCCTTCCACCCGTACTCGCGTTCCCCTACTACTGCCCGCTACCGCTCCGCAAGTGTATCATACATAGCCGAAGCTGAGCGGAGCTAAGCGTTTTTGGGGCGTGAAAATCGCTCTGCTATCGCAAGTGTGATATTAGCCTTAGTATGATGAAATATAATTAAATTAATAGTTAAAAACTTACGACCTTTATTCGTCCATAAAAGGTTGTAAGTTTTTAACTACTTATTTAATTAGATTATAATGAAATGTCAGTAGAAATCTGACGCCCAAAAGACTTGGAACTTGGAGTAACCATTTAATACGTTTTGCTTTATAATAAAGTAACTTGGTAAGTGATCATTGTAGAACTGCGAGTGACAATGAGGTGGACGATAAGTTGATAGTTATATGGACGAATCATTATGTCAAACAAAAGGAGTTGGAAAATACGTCCGTACAAGTGAACTTACCTGAACATTGTAAACACTTAAAGTACGGATAAACTAGGAAAAAAAAACTTTCCTAATAAATTTGCTGAATATGTTTGTTTTAAAAGAATTGAGTCAATGAAATGGAGCACATTCCTTATATTTTACTTTATATCTGCATGATGTTATTCTCTGATTGTGTAACTATAGTACAAATCAGAACTCTCGTAAAAAAGAAGAATGGAATAAAGTAACATTGATACAAATACTTTTTTTATTCATAGCGTTTAATATTTTCCGTAAAATGAAATTTATGTCTTTTATATCTTCTTACGTACAGTTTCAAGAACACTTAAATATTCGCTTCATTCTGAGAAGTGGTTCTATAATTCCCAAAGAGAGATAGTACGTCGACCTTTGCATTGAAATTTTCTTGTATGGTATTATTTATCTCGCTTTAGAGTAAGTCAATCACTTTTGAATATGCAAAGTATCCTAACTGAATTAACATTACAAGTTTTTATTGGGTTTATAATCATTGATCGTTGGAAATATTTATTTCGTTAATATGAAGGTTACGTAATGAATTAGCATTCATCGTTTTCGTATGTTTTAAGACATCAGAATTTTGATACGTATGCAAGTCATGCCTTATTTTTAATAACATTAATTTATTTCATGCTTAGAATGAGAATCCAGGGTTTAAACTGTGATTTGACTTGGTTATTCTGGAGTAACTGCAGATTCTGGAGAATTTACGTTCGCAATATCATTTCTCCCCTTTTCCTTAGGAATGAGAACACCAGATTGAAGTAATTTTATTAGAAACTTGTCAATGATGCGTGATAAACAAACGAAGGGCTTTTCTGCGAGACTTCCTTCTCCATCTTCCCTCGCGAAGCCACTTCGAGCATACGACGAACAATTCCACTTCAATACGAAACGAATCGATCAGTAGTGGCTTACTGGAAAGGGAGCGCTTTCGCGTACGCAACGCGTCCTTTCCTTCGGCGTCATTGTATCTATGAGATAAGTGATGTGGAATAATGGAGATCCACTGCATAAAGGCGAAGGGCGAGACACGGTTGTGTCTCTTCTGTGTAAAGGAAGTGGATTCTTAGGGAAAACGAAGGAAACTTGGGGAAGAGGGTGTCGTCGAAGCGAATTAAGGCTGCAAGGGAGGAGGAAGAGGGAGACCACAATCCACTAGGGAAGAGAACTCGCGAGAGATTTTCAGTCGCATTTCGATGGGGTGAAATCTCAAGAGGACCGATACGAAGGGCGAGGAAAAGGTGAATCCACCAACAGAAGAAAGTCTGTAGAGATGGGGAGCGGTATTGCAAAAGTGGAGGAAGTAGTAATTTTGGTGATCGTTTCCTGGTGACATGAGAAAATTCTACCAGGTTCATTTCTAATAAGAAAATTTAAAATAAAGTGTAGAGTGTGTAATCACATGTACAACTGATTCTGACTTGAATGGCTACTCAATGATAGTATGTCAAAATAATTATTATTCCTCGTACATCCACGCAAAGTTTATTGAATTACTATTCGATTAATGTTACAATGATGAGGGTTAATACCATAATTTAATCCCCTTTTATTGCACTCGTTTTGTGTCAATTTCTAGAATCGTTTATTTTTCAACCATTTCTATAACTGATAATTACACGTTACATGTATTTATACTTATTAGTCGTGTATACGTGTAGTTGTTAGTCATGTGTGCTCATAGTTAAAGTTCCTATAGTAACTGACTCACGTTGTGTGTCTTTCAGCTTCGTTTTTCCTATAGTAACTGACTCACGTAAGGACATAAAAATCGTGCTATTATCGGATTTTTTATTATAGATCCCTCACTTTACACTGCTGTAGATGCCATAAAATCGTAGAAAAAACGAATTAACACCATTAAATTTGTCATGTTCTCCTGCTTATACTCAAGTTTGAAAAATTGTTCTAAAAATTAAGAATACTGTTTTAAAAACAGAAATGTTCCAAAAAACGCGAAATTTTTACCGTTTTTCCCGATACGTCGAAATTACAGTTTTTTAATAAAATAAACTAAGAGTGACAAAAATAATTCTTATTCAGCAAATGATCACTGTTGTATTTGTGACAACATTTATTAATTTCAAGCTTCTGCACGTAAAATATAATGCGTTATTACTTTTTTTCGAAAATGTTGCTGAAAACAACCAGACACATTATTAAGGGATAAAATTTATACTGTGGCAGTGCCATGATCACGTTACAATTAAATGTAAACGTTCAAAACTATTTGTGTAACCACCAGCAAGTGAAAAATAAAACCATGTTTTCAATTAGCGACCAGCGATGGATGTCAGACTCGCACATTGTAGCCGGACGTATCATTCCACTGACTAGTGTAGTTTTGTCAGCTGTGAGTCCAGCCTGTTGACTGAATACGACACTGGCAACAACGCGAGTGACGAAAATGCACTGGGATTCTTCTGAGTGAGACAGTATAAATTTTATTCCTTAAAAGTGTGCCTGGTCGTTTTTAGCAATGTTTCTGGAAACGGTTAATAACTCATGATATTTTGCATTTAGAAAGTCGAAATTTTGAAATGTTGTCATAAACATAATGATTAACATTCGCAGAATAAAATTTATTTTTCACACATATCTATTTTATAAAAAATAGTAAAGTCGACGTATCGGAAAAAATGGTAAAAATTTCGCGTTTTTTAAAAAAACTTTTGTTTTTAAAACAGTATTATTCATTATTAGAACCATTTTTTAACTAGTACAAGCAGAATAACATGATAAATTAAATGGCGTTAATAAGTTTTTTCTACATTTTTTTGTGGCATCTACAGCAGTTCAAAGTGAGGGGTCTATATTAGAAAACCCGATAACAGTATTGGATTTTAATGTTATATGAAAGGAAGATGATGAATGTATTTCTATATGGCAAAATAAGGAAGATATTGGTGGTATACGAAACTTCTTTTCTAGAGGTATTCTCTAAATAAGTATTCAAACCTATTACAGTAACATTTTTCAGTATTTTTATTTTATTGAAATTATATGCGATGACCCGATTGCTTCACTGTACTAAAACTCATAAAAGTTTGAAAAAACCATCATCTTGTGCGTTTGCTTCTGAAAATGTTTAATGTGGAATCAGTGCTTTGAGTTAGTCATATCACTGAAGAGTATAATTGTTTTCTTTATTTTTCTTGTAGTTGTTTTAAAATACGACAACATGAATTATAATGATGAAAAACATTATTTAAATTCTATATAGTTAATGGTACCCACAATGAACTCGCTTGACCCGTTTCAAATGCACAGGAGCATATAAAACCATGGCGGTCGAGCGCAACGGTTTCGTGATTTATGTATCACACCCCGGAAAAAGGGAAATATCTTTTTGAAATGTCCGGTGACATAGATAAAAATGATGTAAAAAATACTACCGATAATTTACTACAAATCAAAGGAAACTTCCATCACTTACTTGATGTATTAAAAGTTGGTTTACTTTTTAAATGGGTTTTTCCTCCATTATACGCAATGTATTGTACTTTCAATTATAATTACCGTCGAAGTGAGGAGGTCCACGTCCTGACGGTGGGATACAGAGAAGGCTCTCAAGTATTTATTTTCTCTTCTCCTATATCCCTACTTTTCCACTTTTATCGCTTTTATCTTATTTACTGGCATTCTCTGTGTGCTGAACTCTCACCCATGTGTTTGCCGTGCATGGCGACCAGTGTCGGCGGGAATGGGTGTTCTGGCGAGTTGAGGGGCCGTGCACCCCTAGAAGGATTTATGTGTATGCGTCACCCAATACGCTTGCTTTGGCCTCGACCTCTTCTAGACGGGCGAACGGGAGCTAACCAACCCCCCACCCATCGGCTCGGACTAGGTCTTCGACTGATCTCCAGGGTGAGAGGGGGCGCGCAGGGGGTCCTTCCCGCTGGTCGGCGGCGTTGGAGCAACTCTGCTTAAAGAACCGTGCGTGCCCCCGCTATATCCTCGTGTCAACCCTGGCACCCCAGTGGGGTGTCCCCTTGTTGGACTCCGTGATGGGTGGGGAACACGGGGATGAAATTAAATCCATACGCGTGGAAAGTAAGCCCGTCCGACTCTTGTAGGGTCCCGCTCCCATTTTTTCCTTTTCCTCTGGGAAAAGGCGACTTGTTGGTCAAACTGTAGACTTGAACAGTTTTTTTGAAAGGGTAGCGACAGGCCCACAAAACCTCGCTACCTTTTGATGCAATGCGTTGAAGAGGGAAAGTCGTTTAAGTCAATTAGTTCATGTCGTCTTGCTAAGGCAATAGACGAAAATTTCGGTCACTTGCAATCTGTTGTGCGCCAGCGGGATGGTGAAATTCTGCTGGAGGCACGGACAGATAAGTAAATTTAATTTATACGGTCGATGAAGACTATTGCTGGCTTGAAGATCAAGGTGAGCACTCACCCCTGCTTAAACGTGTGCAAAGGAGTCGTCAACCACGATGACTTTGCACAAGAAAGTTAAGAAGAACTTTAGGCATTTTTCAAATATAAAGGTGTATTAAATATCCACTAATTCAGGAGGAAGGTAGAGGGAAGTACGTCCCCACCTTCACACTGACTTTGACGTTCGATCGCCCGTCTCTTCAAGAAACCATACACCATGGTTTATTCACTGCGTATGTGCCGAACTCTCTGCGGTGCTTCAAGTGCCACTGGTTCAGTCACACATTCGACCGGTTCAAATCATCATGCGATGTTTGTGTAAATTGCGGTAAGCCACCTCACGAGACTTAACTATGCTCGTCGCCTCCGTGCTGTGTCAATAGGAAGGAGAGTCACGCCTCCAATTGTAACACATGCACGAAATATTTGATGGAGAATGAGATCTAAAGGGTCTGACTTACGGATAATATATCTTTCCTTGAGACTAGGTGAAGCTACTTCATTAAATATCTTGTTAGAATGGTTAAAACCCTTGCATCAGCAGCAAACAATTCAAAACCACATACAGCTTCTTTTGGCTGTCAGATGCATTTGGAGGAAGTCATGAAACCACAGACACATTTTGGTGTGACAATGGAGTACAGGCATCCCTGGCATGACTGTAACTTTCAAAGAGGCAATTTGTGAAATGCAAAACAATATTCCCAACAAAATTTAAAGTTGTTTAAAAATAAGTCAACATCGTCCTGCACGTCAACATCTACCTCAACGGCAAAATCGACACCTTCAACAATCAGTTCCTCCAAGAAACCGAAGTCTGCCGGCCCACGATTCCCCCGACATCCATCTCGGGGTCGTTCTCGGCTGACAACTCATACCAAAACCTGATACTTTAAAGTCAGATTCCAATGTTGTATGCTCGCCTTCCCGAAGTCGCCGACGTTTGATGTGCAGATATACTGGACTTCTTATGTCCGAGAGTAATCCTTCCACAAGTGATCACGGTGAGTCTCCCGTGGAGGGGACTACAGCAGGGTCTGATTTTAAAGTCATCAAAAGGAAGAAATCGCGACATCGAAGAAAGAGCGGATAAACAAAACATTATGACAATTCTGTCCTGGAATCTGAATTGCAAATATGTCCGTTCAGATGACCTCAAGCTCTTATTGTCTCTTCATGCTCCTAAAATAGTTTGTCTTCAGTACACACAGTACCATTCGACGAAGTGCCGGAGCTGGGGACTGGTAATGCGCCACCAGTCCTCGGACACAGTAAACATGCTTCAGCGACCACCATTGGCGCGATGGTGGAAAGTTGCGTGTTTCGAAGGGCGGAGATCTTGCCTTCATTGGCCGGGTCGCGAGGAAGGATTAAACCTCTATAAAAAAACTCTCAACCTCAAGGTATGTTACCCGCCGATGAGGTGAATGGGTGTTGAGGATAAACACTGGCTAGCGGACAACCTCTGGGGCAACTGCTGCACCTCAGTTGAGCAAGGCTTAGTGGCGTGATGCGGAGGCTCCACGTCACCTGACATTTATTTCCTCCGTACTCGTGGGACCAAAATAACTGATTCTTCGACTTCCCTGCCTTGGGGACTGGGTGTACCGCAAAGTGAGTATTCCACCCAAACGTCTTCGAAGCGGCCGAGGGTTCACAGCCCTCCCGCTTCACAAGACAAAATGGAACAGAACATTCAACATCAGAATGTTTTTATAATCATGAGAAGAAAGGATGGAATTTTGGAAAACGTTTCTCCCTTTTATATATTTAAAGGGCTTCAAGGAATACGTGGCACACTTAAGGGCATACAAGGGTTAAGAAATGGATCCATGTTGTTGGAAACAAACTCCAACAAACAGGTTAAAACCCTTTTAAAATGTGAAAAGTTGGGAGAGTTCCCTGTGAAATGCGAGCTCCATGCTGCGCTCAATCGCAGCAAGGGGGACAGTAAGTTGCAGGGACATCATGGATATGTCAACTGAAGAGCTAGTTGCGGAACAGGAGGCTGACAACGTAGTTGAGCTCAGTCAGATCATGAAGAAGGTTAATGGTGTTCTACAGAACACCAGTTACTTCGTCGTGACCTTTGACTGTCCGAAACTACCAAAGGGTATTAACGCTGAATGGCTTAAACTGCCGGTGCGACCCTTTGTTCCACATCCTCTGCGCCGTTTAAAGTGCCAGATGTTTGGATATACTACATCATCATGTAAGGACCGTGAAACATGCGGTAAATGCGGGAAGGAAGTACACGAACCCGGCGTTTCACGCCCGGGGCCTGCAAAGTGCATTATTTGCACAGGCAGCCACCCAGTGTGGAGCAGGGATTATGTCGCCTTTCTGGAAGGAAAGAAAGAGCAGGGAATTAAGATCACGGGGAAGATCCCGTACGGTGAAGCGCGGAAGAAATATAGGGCTTTATACCCTGTATTTTCTACCAGTTACTCCGCCCCAGCCAAGACTCCTGTAATCAAGAAGAGCGTGTCAGTCCAGGTCGATTTCACTGACTTGTCTACGACAACGTTGTGCACATTCCAGTGCAAATGCGGCAAGAAAAATATCCAAGATACTCCCGTCAAGTCAAAGACTCCCTCCACATCTTAGCTTAGCGCGTTCATGCGCTTACCGACTGCGCCATCCCGTTCGACTCCCGGTCCCGTCTCCCATTTTTATTTAACCAGAATTAGAAAATACGACCCAAAATAAAGTACTTCCTAAGGGGGTCGCCTCATATGAGGATCGTAGTCTCTACGAGGTCACCTCAGAGGTCTTTGGGTCTCGCAAGTTGAATGAGGATGGAAACGGGGCCGGGAGGCGAACGGTATGACGAGCCCTTAAAACCGCACAAAAAAAGTAAAGAAAATAGTAAGGCCTCGGAACTTGGTCCGCTACCTGGGGCGCGCCTGGACACCTCTGGAATTAGGGCTAGGGTGACAGTTTGCGAGTCGGTGGTGATCAAGCGCTGAGCAGGCGGGCCCTGGTCAGAATACCCGAAGAACGACATGCCAATGAACGCAGAAGCTCCAGACAACGTTAACGTGTTTTCCAGGGTCAACCAGCAACCGCCAAAGCAGGTCTCGTATGACAACAAATCAATTGGACGACACGAATGAGCACTGATGTCATTCGTTGTTTCTTGATAGTTACACAAGCAGAAACAGACCTGATATGTTACTGAAATAAAATGCACAGAAAAGTTTTCGAAATGGACCCAGAATTTGTAGTAATAATCTCTGAACAAAACCCGGTGGACAGGATCTGATCAAAAGTCAATAAACCTATCACAGCAAAAGATAAACAAAATTAAGAAAGAAATCAAACAGGACAATGACAATAATCACTGTGAGTCACTAAGAAGCAAGTATGAATCTGATTTACCAAATATCAATCATGAAAGTAGAAATGACAATATCCCAAATGATACCAAATTCGACTGGAGATCGTGAAGAGAGAAATGACATATCATACATGGAAGATCTGAAACTAGCAATAAATCAAGGATTTAGTGCTAATTTCACGAAATGCTGCAACATGAACCCCTCAGCAAAGGCGAAGCTATCCAAGACAAATTTTGCATCACCAATCATGTGGAAGTTTGTACGAACCCTCAATACTGAAATTTTACCACCACAATTGAACCTGATAGAAACACAGGAAGAACTCCACCACAATGTATATTGTGCTGCTTTTACAGTTGTCAATTTATCAAGATCTACGAAAATTGTGCACAGGCAATGTACAATCTTTACTGAATGTTCAATTAAACCTCCCAGGGGACTAACATCTAGTAAGTAGTTGTTTGGCAAACACGGGGCCCCGAGCTGAGTCTGGCATTTTCCCCACTTGTCTAAGGCTCATTCCTTTCTCTTTTCTGACCTCCCTTGGTCACCTCTTGTTCTTTTCGATCCCGACGCTCTTAGGGCTAGGGTATCTTTCATTTTCCTCTTCCCCCAGGGGACTTACATCTAGTAAGTACGTGTTTGGCGAACACGGGGCCGCGAGCTGAGTCTGGCATTGCTCCCACTTACTTGTGCCATGCTCCTTCCTTTCTCTTTTCTGACCTCCCTTGGTCACCTCTTGTTCTTTTCGATCCCGACGCTATTAGGGCTAGGGTATCTTTCATTTTCCTCTTTCCTCTTTTTTTTAATGTTTTTAGTAAAAGTCATGTGTATGTTGGAATTTGTGTTTTGAGTTGTAATGCAGGAGGGTTTTTAGTGGGTATGGCTGAGTCTTTCGGCGAGTCCCACACGCGGGGAGAGTCATGTTGGCTCTCCCTAGTGCGTAACTGCATTTTCCCTACCTGTACAAGTTATAAGGGCTCTAATGACCTCGCTGTTGACGAGCCCTAAAGCCCCACAAAAAAAAGAAAAAAAAACTTTGTCATCTCTTGTTATTTTCGATCCTGACGCTAGAGTATCTTTCATTTTCCTCGTCCTTTTTTATTTTATTTTTTGTAATGATTTGTGTAATGTTTTGAGATATGTTGATATTTGAGTTTTGAGATTTGTAATTCAGCAGGGTTTTTAGTAGGTATTGTTGAGTTGTTCGGCGATTCCCACACGTAGGGAGAGTCATGTTGGCTCTCCCTAGTGCGTAACTACATTTTCCCTACCTGTACAAGTTTTTAGGGCTCCAATGACCTAGATGTCGATGAGCCATAAAGCCCCACAAAAAGAATTCAATTAAACGCAGAAAGGAAGATGAAAATCTTCCCAAATGGCAGATTAGACTCCAAAATCGTATCAGTACGCTGAGAATTAAAATTGGAAGACTTACACAATTTCAGAAAGGAGAGGGATCTAAATAGATAGAAAAGAAAGAGAGAAATTATCAAACCAGCTACATTGGAGCAACTGAAACCAAACAGTTAGGTAGAAATTATTGACAGTTTGGTACAACGACTAACAGTGTACTCTGGACGACTTAAAAGGTACAAAAATATTTGGCTCGCAAGAAACAAAATGCATAATTCCAAGATTAAAAACGGTTCTTAAATCTAAAAATCAATTATCTCAAGAACGTTAAGTGAAAAGATAGTATATCTGCACCATCTGAACAAACTGTCACTGACTTCTGATCTGGTATCTGAGAGAAACCGGCTCAACATGACAAAAATAGCAATCTTCTATTTGATGAAAGACAAAGAATTGAAAGTCTAGAATGGGTGCCACATCTATGTTTAAATGCAAGAGATGTGCATCAAATTATAAAAAGAACTGCTAACTGGAAGGTTCCAGACCCTGATAGCATCGAAAATCTCTGGTTTAAACAGTTCACGTGTATTTATCAAAGCTTTGTAGAACAATATAAGAGCATTTTAATGAACCCTGAAAGTTCACCTGTATTTACTGCTGAAGGCAAAATATTCTTAATACCTAAAGCTCACCATACGGATAATGTGACCAAATATCACCCAATCACATGTCTACCCACAGTGTATAAGTACTTGACGGTTATCATATCTGACAAAATCTACACACACCTAGAGAAAGACAACATTATGACAGAAGAAAAAAAAATGCTACAGGTCATCGAAGGGATGCAAGGATATACTTATAATAGATACAATCATAGAGTCACAAGCAATAAGAAAGAAGCGAAACATCAACATGTCTTACATTGATTACAAAAAGGCGTTTGACTCTATGCCAATCTTTCATCTGTAGGATATTTTAAGCATTTATAAAAGACAGAAATGTATCAAATATCTTTTGCCATATGATGAAGAAATTGAGGACTGTTCTACTCCTTTCTACTGATAATAGAAGTGTTATTTCAAGATACATTCAAATTAAACGTGGCATCTTTCAAAGGGACTCATTTGAGTGCACTGTGGTTTTGCATGACACTGAACTCTGAGTAAGGCACTCCACAACATGCAATATAAATACAAAATCACCACAAAATTGAAGGATAACTACATGATCAACCATTTACTATATATGGATGACTTAAAAATATATGCCAAGTCAGGCGTCGAACTTCACAAAATCCTTGATATTATCCCTCGATTCAATAGTGAAATACGAGCATGGAAATTGATTTTGATAAGTGCAAGTCTATTCATCTCAAAAAAGGTAAAATAACCTCCTCTGAAGGATATAGTGTAACCCCTTGTGACATCATTGAAGATCTAGATGAATCTAACTGGTACACTACTGATAACAGAACAGGGCCCATTTATTTTTCTAAGTCCCACGCTCTGACCAGTTTTGGATCTGTTAAGTTTGCAACGCGTCTCTCCTCCTGCTTCCCCTTCGACAGGGGAAGTTTCGTTCGACCAATCGTAGATCTATTTGAATGGCTCCCATATTTGGAAGACTAATAGTACCGCTGGTAAATCGTAACGAGATAAAATGTTTCATTACACCGCTATTAAAGAATTTTTTTATTATACACATTTTGGAATTCTATAACAAAAATATTCTGTATATTCTTGACTTCAATAAACTTTACCATTCCCTATATTTAAACATCTCGAGATTCGTTGTCTCGCAAGGTCTTCACAGGCAATGTAAAAGATATTAGAGTTTCTGTAAAAAACGTTTGCGTAATACTGTGATACAATATAGTTTTTAACAGAATTTGAATATAATTGCAAGATATCGTATGGAATTGGTATAATTCGAATCACANTTATACAGTGAAGTAAAGAAATCAAATCTCATTGCCTACAAGTGATGTGTACTGTCGAAAGTAATTTCACGTAATTTGCGATTCTCTTAAGTTTTTCATATATGCGAAAAGGAATTAAATAAATATAGAAAACGTTTGTCTAAAATATGAACTAATAACACAAACGTTTAATTCTCGAGTTATAAATAATATAAAACTACTTAAAGAACAAATAAATTACATGTTCTAATAATATAATGATCTAAAATATAACACATAAAATATAACAATATTATATAATATAAATATTGTAATCGTGCAGCATATAAAATCGTGACCCGAGATTAATATTACAAAAAACGTGTTTTAGATTACAACAAATATCACTAAAACTGAAATCTTTTTTTTTATTAATTTATTGAAATGAAATTGTGAAATACAACCACAGATTCTTGTTTTCTTTCTTTGTTCCTACTTCTCTCCTTCTCTCCCTTTAAATTTCATAGTTCAATTAAAGAACGTTAATTGCATCTATTAATAATTTTGTTTAAATATGTGATACTCTTTTAAAGATAATACTTCTTCAATATCCTTGCGTCTGAGTGTTTTGTATTTTTCATGCTATTTCGTTACTCTACTTATCTTTCTTGACAAAGAATTCTGAAAGTGTAAAATGTAATATTTACAAAACTATTTCTACATTTCCAACTGATATAGCACTGAACTCAAAACAATAGTTAAAAATTAACAAAATCGTATCACTCATTACCATCAAATAATGGAAAAATAAGAAACGGAGCTAAGCAAAATGTAACAAGAAAGTTCAGCAAATGAAGTAGTGCACACCTAAAAGCGCCAGGAAATGATACACCGTCATTGGATGTGAATTCGCGACTAAGGACGTTCGTGTGGGTGGAAGATTCCAAATACAATGAGAAACATGTGACGCACACTATCTTCTATTCTCCTTTAAAAATAACATTAAAATGACATATCTACAAACACACTCTTTGGATTCTCACCATTGGTAAAGGAAAAAGTACGCGATGT
>NNCF01128035.1:119586-171007 GCA_002313205.1 Laupala kohalensis
CTGTTTCTTCTAAAGAGAGTGTGAGATTTTAATAATTCTGTCTAAGCGAACAAGACCGCAAGGGAGAGCCAGAATATTCAAATCCCTTAATGGTTTACATGAATTTCGTGGGTGAGACTTGCATATTATCCTCTTTTTTATTCTGAAAGTGAGGAAGCTCTGATCAGAATGCTCCCAAAATATAATACCGTATCGTAAATGAAAATAAACTATTGCAAATATGCAGTGAGAAAAGCGTTGACTCACAACGTTGTCAAAATTTGTATGGTAAAAGTGGTAAAATTTAAAAAGAATATGAATCACACTTTCATTTACAATACACATACCATCTTAAAGAACGTATATTTTATTCTATTATAGCTAACTTGCAGAACTATCCTGGATAGCCTGGGATTTGAAAAGAAAATTAAAATAATCATTTCTGGACATTCTGGTATCACCTGTCCACAGGTATGAATATTTTTAGAAAAAGTTTGCTTGGAGTTACCCGGGGTTCTCACATAGTTTTCTCAATTCATGGAAGTTTCCATATTTCTCTACTTTCGTTGTATTAAATTTCAACTTTCGTTAATTTGAAAAATTAAATACCACGAAAAGAACCTACAAAAATACGCAAGGTTTCCAGTATTGTGTGCTAACATTTACAGACTTATGAATTATTTTAAAATCCAGCAATTAATAAAATAAAACTCATAGTTAAGACGTCTGAATTTTTTGGATATATTTCCAATTTAAGGTTATGTACTTGAAAATAATGTATCTCGCAGCTTTCGTATAATTTTGCTTCTACGAGACGGTCACGTAGAATATAGATAGGTTCCGTAGATTGTCCACCTTACGTAACGCAATCGAACTCGGGTGGTCACGTTAGCAAGCTTCACAGTCAACAGTCATGCAAGTGAAGATTCTCGGCTACTGATTGGCAATCAATTTTAATTTTTTCAGCTCGTGTAATTCATCAATTTTAACTGTACTTTGCATTTTTATTTGCAACAACCCTTAAGGTAATATTAGCGCAGGTAGAATTAAACCACTAAAATACCTGAAATAGGCATGAATAAAGAGAAAAATCACCATAAGAACATGTTCCAATCGAAATACCACTTGAATGAGATAATTGCAATTTTAATTGATTGTTTAATACATTGCGTCTTATGGAGGAAACATTTATTTTTTTTAAACCTTTGAAATCACGAAAGTGGTGGAAAATTACTTTACTTTCTAGTAAATCTTCCGTAGCATTTCTTACATTACTTTTATCTATAGGTCACCGTACATTTGAGAAATCTCTTTACCTTTTTCTGAAACGAGATGCATAAATCAGGAAATCGTTGCTCTTGGCCGCCATGTTTTTTTACATGCTCTTTACAACGTGTGAAGCGAGTTTCTGAATATTGTTTGTAGTATACTATTAACTGATTGATACAAATTAAATTATGTTTCGTCTTCTTTATTATTCACATTGTTGTATCTTAAAATAATTAGAATAAAAATAAAGAAAGCAATTATACATCTTAGTGATTTGTCTAACATGGAGAGCTGGTCCCACCTTCAAAAGTGCTCTTTAAAATTTCAAATAGTTTCGTCGATTACTTTTTCCAATTTCTATGCAACAGATATTCCAAATAATTTACTTTTATAAGTATAGATAGATCATGTCTAAACCTTAATCTTGCTCAATGAATATCACGCGCTAATTTCAAAGCGTATGTCAAAATAACACAAGATTCAAATGCCCTGAAATCAGGAATAGCTAATGACAAAATTTACGTGCTGTATTGTAATAGACAAAAGAATATTACATAATTTAACAACCTATTTTCTGCTCTTTATCAAGTGACCGAAATCATGATGTATAATATATATAGCAGATGCATTTAAAAAATGCCTTTTCTCGGTTATGTCCCGGCAGTAACTCAGTAACAGCAGTCTATAATTATCGTAGAGAGATCCGTGTACATTGTTTTTCGCGTACAAAACCAGTGGGCTCAATGGGATTATCGGCCTAAAAATAGGTTGTTAAATTATGTTATCATCTATTTGCATTCTGCACTCCTGACACAGCCAGACCGTTTCCTATCTTATTCCCACACCTTTGAAAGACAGGTCTTGAAAGGACAGCATTTGAAATTCGCATTTCTCTATCAATCATGGCAAAAAAACGAACAATTTTTCTACTTTCAAATCGCATACCACGCACCATTTTAAACAATTTCAATTATCAGAAATGAAGAATTATAAGAAAAAAACTCTCAAGTAACTATCCACCGTTTAATAACACAATAACCAAAACAGCCACTGGATTTTTCTCAAGTTTTGTATAATTCCAAGAATTATCTTTACTAAACATACACAACAATAATTCATTTTAGAATGTTTACTCTTAAATAAATAATCATCAAATTATATCATTCGCCACAGAAATATGTCCTTCCAAAAACCATTATAATTCAATTAGCGTTATTAACTCAAACATTCCTTACCAAACACGGCCATTCAAAAATATTATTCTTAATAAGAAACCATTACATAGACACACAAACCCGTTATAAAACACATACACACAATTATAAACTTGACGAGAAAACTACTGTTTGTTAGATCACTGTTTATTTTTGTTTACTAACCATAATTTCTGAAGACCCGACACTTAAAAGTTGTTTTAAACCTTCAAATTGTCCTAGATTTTTAACCCAATCCATTACTCTCACTTCTCAAAATGCAAAACTTATTATATCCAGGTTTTTTTTGACAAGCCGTTCAAAAAACCACCCAAGATACTCCTTAGAACCATACAATGTCGTACGAAATATGGTGTTCATTAAACAAACACGTCCTACTCAAACGTTACTAAGCAAAAAAACTGTGCTATGAACTACCGTAGCAGTCTAATATTACACATTCGTGACAGACCATTAAAAGTCCGTATATTGGCCTTGCAACTAGCGACAGTAGCGCCTGTATTCGCCGGCAAGTATAACAATAGTGCCTCAGGCATCCCCAAAACTCAATAAGAGTTCATAAGCGATATGGGGAGGTTGCATATATTCGATAATCCGTAGTGTGATCAAGTAGGTTGGGATTCACCAATACGTAATGATCCTCGCTCTCCACATAGCTTTTCATTTTCATTAAGTTTTATGAATTAAGTATTACGAAATTTGTGTATAGCAAATTGGGACTATAATCATTCAATATATTTATTTTTCATTATTCGACTTGTAGAAGTAGTGTGATGTAAAAAGAACACCTAAATATTGTTAATGATAATTAGGAAATTAGATGAAAGCTTAGGAACACATCATAATAAACAAAAATATTTATTTACGTCAAT
The DNA here is from genome assembly GCA_002313205.1 of Laupala kohalensis. Lineage (NCBI taxonomy): Eukaryota > Metazoa > Arthropoda > Insecta > Orthoptera > Trigonidiidae > Laupala > Laupala kohalensis. Next base: position 122,921 of record NNCF01128035.1, read on the forward strand.
ATCAAAATATTACCAATATTTCGGCGACATCGAATATATATGATCCTGATTAAAAACTCGTTATATTTCGTAAGAATCGCAAAAATTTATTTCAAAATACACGGGATTTATTATTTCGAATAATGTTATGTAGACAAAACTGAATCAAAATTTCCACCCATTCCCACCGGGAACGAATCCTCAACCTCCTGGAAACCACGCTCTCACGTTACCTCTAGACCTTGGGGGAAGCTAAGGATATTAAATAATTGTAAGACAAAATAGTATTTTTAAACGCTACGGCAATTACCGTAATATATTTGATCATATGTTTTTATTTTGTGTTATTATGCGCGTATATTTAGTAATTGTATTCAAGGGTGAATTGATTGATATCACTAATACTAATATAATAACTCTATGAACAAAATCATTTTTATAAACATGCTCCAACTTTACCTACTAGAGGAAACACGAGACAGTGACCGAGGCGCTGCCTGGTGACCGAAAACGGAGACCCAAGTTTTAAAATCCTGAAAAAAAATTAGAGAAAAGTTATCGCGATTCAGCGGAAGAAAAAGTCAAATAAAAATAGAACAACAATGAAAGATAAGGTGAAACGAATATGATCGGATGTGTCCATAAATACTTAGTATTTCCTAAGAGTTTGAATACAAATGATTGCGTATTTGTCGAAAAAACTCAATTTTAAGCTTCAGAACAGTGTTTAAACACACACACACCTGGCCGTTGCATCGCTATGGAGTGAGAAATTAGCGGTGAGACCCGACCGGGTCTCTTGATATCAAACCAACGATAAAATCTACTAGTAGTGAGACTGTTACGCTCTATAGAAGTACAACTAACACGAACAGAGTTACTTGCGAGATACTTAATGATACACTGCACGTACATTACAAAATACATAGTGAGATTCTTGCCTTTAGCAGGGAAGAACCAAGTCAATACTTTTAAGAGGAAACTCCTAAGAATTTCAAATTTGTGTTATTGGTTTAGATTTGGCGAACACGGGGCCCCGAGCTGTGTCTGGCATTGCTTCCACTTACTTGTGCCATGCTCCTTCCTTTATCTATACTGACCTCCCTTGGTCACCTCTTGTTCCTTTCGATCCCGACGCTATTAGAGCTAGGGTATCTTTCATTTTCTTCTTCTCTTTCCTCTATTTCTTCTTCGTTCCCTCCTCCCAGGGGGCTTACATCTAGTAAGTACGTGTTTGGCGAACACGGGGCCCAGAGCTGAGTTTGGCATTGCTTCCACTTACTTGTGCCATGCTCCTTCCTTTCTCTTTTCTGACCTTCCTTGGTCACCTCTTCTTCTTTTCGATCCCGACGCTTTTAAGGCTAGGGTATCTTTCATTTTCCTCTTTTCTTTTTCTTTTTTTTTTTTGAAAATGTTTCTAGTAAAATGTTTTTAGATATGTTGGAATTTGTGTTTTGAGTTGTAATGCAGGAGGGTTTTTAGTGGGTATGGCTGAGTCTTTCGGCGAGTCCCACACGCGGGGAGAGTCATGTTGGCTCTTCCTAGTGCGTAACTGCATTTTCCCTACCTTTACAAGTTTTAAGGGCTCTAATGACCTCGCTGTTGACGAGCCCTAAAGCCCCACAAAAAAAAAAAATTATTGGTTTAGATTCAATGTGGGTGGAGACAATTGCCCCCTCAGCCCCACCCCCGTCCCCAGATCACTGCCTAGAATATTTTTTGTTGGTAATTCAAACAAGTAAGGAGTGACCATACCTCAATAAGTTAACTGAAATGACAGTTAAGAGTTTAATTTGAACAGACTTCATTTAACCTAAAATTCACTTTCAACATATTCTTCACACCTTCACAAGAAACTCAAATTTAAAAGTTTAAAATATTATGAACATCTGCCTCTAAGTATAGTGGTCTCAATAATATTTTTCAGTTCGAACGCCGATGAGAGTTGCGTAGTAATGAAGTTTAAAACAAAAAGGATACTTTATGGTTCATGGTAGAAAACATTTCTGACTAGTTTCTTATCAGTTAACATTTAAGAGCTACACAGATAAATTTTAGGGTTATTGATGCAAAAAACAAATATTATCGTATGAAACGTATTATTATTAGCGTACTAGCAGTGAGTATACACACAAAAGTGAACTAGATATTTAAATCCATTTTTCAGTTGAGTCCTAATTAATGTATATGCATTTTAAAAAGTTAATATTCACTTTAATTTTAGTATCATTTCAGAGTGCTGTGAAGTGTTGCTTGTAGTGACACCGAAGGAGGATCAGCGAGGAGACCATCTCAGTGTCAATAACAAGCTCATCGTCTGTGCAAACGAGTGACGTCTCTTGTGAGAGATGTAGGGCCAATTTCGTCGTGTTCGTGCAAATACTAGTAGCGCATCCCGGGTGTCAGAAGCCGTGACAAGCAAACACTGCCTAGTTGGAAGGCTGCGAAAGTCCCACCGACTGGTGACAACTTTTCTGAACATCATCTCTGTTTGTTAACTGAACTTCGGAGACAAACACATTTGATTCACTGAAGAAAGACAGTTGAAAGAAGGAATGTTAAAAATCACATATTGAAATATATTGATCGCATGTTTGACTGTCCCTAAACTCCCTCAATTTATTTATCTTATCTAAATATTTAGGTTGAAAAGTGATGCAATAAAAGGTTGTGGTACTGGTCCTTATCGAATTACAGAACAACTAATCACTTCTAAACATGACATGTAATTTATTATTTCTAATTACTTATCCTGTTTTATTATTTCGTATTTGTACTACCATAAATATAGTATATTGCATACAAAAAATAGTAGAAGAAATATTTTTTTGACAGCCATTTTACTCGTTTATACTTTTTCATAAGTTTCTCTATATTCATCATATTTCTTAAATTAATAAGAATTCTTTCTGACGTAATTGAGTTTTCTTTGAGCGTTAATTACTTCTTTTCGAATCTTGATTAGAACTTTATTCCAACACTGTTACCGTATTTTATGTCCATATTTTCTCCGCACCCATATTACATAGCTCTGAAGACATACGGAAAAACATTGCGATGTTTTATACCACTATTTATATAAACTAAAAATATCAATTGATATAATAAAGACGTATAAAGTACGGTATAGAGATTATCAAGTTTAATGTTGAATGGCAGGATAACAAATGGCCTAACAGTTAATTGAAATATTTCGAATACTTCATATTAGCGTCAGAATGCTTGTAATACCTAGCTAAGTTCCGAAAAAACTCGTCGATTTGCTTCGGACGAGACCCGATAGAATGGTTCTCTCGTTCTGCTCCCTCTCCGCGAGGAGAGGACTAGACAACTCAAAGTCCGTAACTCCAAACAAGTGACCAGGAGCACTGGGATGTGCGTGTCGGGGCAAAGGCGTCATGTTAAATTCAGAGTCTCCATCTTTCATTCCCGCGGCTACCCTTCTTAACCCTCAACTTTCTATGCGACCCCATGGAGAGCGGTGAAAACTTCATGGGACCTTGATCGCATTTGGCGCCCCGTAGTTAGCTAACCCCTTCTCTCTCTCTCTTCCATTATAAAGATGACATATCCATTTCTTTCCACTTATCTTTAAGAATTTACATTAATTTCTTTATGATATCGTATTTTTATCCCCATTTCCATATTACTTTCTGATGTAACAATGATAATATTAATCCTCAAAACTTCAAAGTGGGTTGTATTCATTATCATATGGAGATTGTTATACGGTCAGAATTTACACAAAAGTCCGTAAAAAGTCGTAAGTCTTGAATTGTTCATTTAATTCCATTATATAATGGACGTTAATTGTAGTAGTATATAGGTCGGACATTAAAAACTTTCCAATAAAGAATTAAAAACATTCACATCGGGAATCTCCGAACTAACCACGCTCACTTTGTCTTCTCGAAAACATACACAGTTTCGACATTGACACTTCCTTGAAATTGAAAACAGATATCACAGATACGAAATAATCCACATACACAATACCATTAACAGAAATCTAAAACCCCCGCAGAGGGCTCAGTTTCGCCTGCGTATGGGCTTGGTGAACTCACGACCCCGAGCGCCACCAGTTCCCGGACACCGTCAACTTTGAGCACATTTCAGCGACCACCATTGGCGCGATGGTGGAAAGTTTGGTGTTGCGAAGAGCGCAGATCTAAACCAACAAATTCCAGAACTTTTTTTTTCAATACTCATTTTAGCGACACATACACTTTCTCCATCTCTCTGAAGTGAGACGAAATGGATTATTTATTCTCAACCAATTCGAACGAACTTGGACATAAATTTCGGTAATTTTCTTACGTCTCGAAACTTCAACAAAATCAAAATCACTTCGATACTTCACGACCTAACCTATGAAACACACAAGCTTCGAACAAGAATGCGAAGAAATGTATCATCTGTCGCGCGACAAAACACAAGCAAGTTTTAAGTCCAAGCGTCATCCAATAACCAAGTCTCATAACCAAGGGTGTATTAGAATAATGTCGCATCAAGTTGTCGCACGCTGTCGCTCGCTTTTGTCACTCTCTCTCAGGTGTTCTGGGTCATTGCGAGAGGGTGGAGAGAGGAGCCCCGGCATGTATGCCGGAATGTATTTTTTATTCTATACCGATTCGAACGACTTTGAGCTTAAATGGAAGGTCTGACTTTTCTCAGGCAACTTTATACTTTGCTCACACTTAACAGTTAATCAATGAAAATATTTTCTAAATCTTTGACACTTGTTAATATGATCTCGGAAAAATGAAATTATTTTTAATCGATGTGTTTAGACCACCTTGACTTGGCTCACCTACTACTTTTGAGTGCCAAAGCTAATTTTTGCAATAAAATTAAGAAACAGAAACATTGTTTAATTTGCATACACGTCGGCATTTGTTTTTGTTATATATCCGGCAGAGAATGAGCGCGTAATATATATTCTGCCACGGTATTAACAGAAATTTAACAAGCTCAATTACTACGTCGGTACAACCGGTGCTATTCTCGAGAGGCAACTAGTTGATGACGTCATAGACATCACAAGCAAGTCGCCGTCGATGTGAGCCGGTCCACGTACTGACGGTGGGATACAGAGAAGGCTCTCAAGTGTTTCTTTCTTCGTACTTTTCCTTTCTAACTACCTACTTTTTCACTTTCATCGCTTTCATCTTCCTTACTGGCCTTCTCTGTGTGCTGAACGCTCACCCATGTGTTTTGCCGTGCATGGCGACCCGTGTCGGAGGGAATGAGAATCCTGGTGAGTTGAGGAACTTCTGCGTGCACTCTAGATGCGCCCCAATACGCTCGCTTTGGCCTCGGCCTCTTCTAGACGGGCGATCAGGGGCTAACCCACCCCCGACCAATCGGCTCGGACTAGGTCTACGACTGAACTCCAGGGTGAGAGGGGTCGCGCAGGGGGTCCTTCTCGCTGGTCGGCGGCGTTGGAGCAACCTTGCTTAAAGAACCCTGTGTGCTCCCGCTATATCCCCGTGTCAACCCTGGCACCCCAGTGGGGTGTCCCCTCGTTGGACTCCGTGGTGGGTGGGGAACATGGGGATGAAATTAAAAACCATTCACATGGAAACTAAAGCCCCCCCTCCCCATCCCCCCTTTTGCCCTCTTCCTCTAGGAATAGGCGATTAGTCGGCGAAACTGTGGATCTCCACAGTTTCTTTTGTAAGGATAGCGACCGGCCAACAAAGCCTCGCTTCCTATTAATGAAATGTATAGAGGAAGACAGGACCTTTAAATCAATTAGTTCAGTTCGTCTTGCGAAGGCAATTGACGANATTTAAATCAATAAGTTCAGTTCGTCTTGCGAAGGCAATTGACGATAACATCGGAAAGCTTCAGTCTGTTGTGCGCCAGCGGAATGGTGAAATTCTGTTGGAAGCACGTACAGACAAGCAGATAGAAAGTATTTTGAAGTTGACAGATATTTCTGGTCTTAAAATAAAGACGTTAATACACCCTGTCCTGAACATGTGCAAGGGCGTCGTAAACCACGAAGACTTTGCACATGAATCAGATGAAGACCTCAAAGCATTCTTTGAGCCCCAAGGCGTGGTAAACATCCACAGAGTTAAGAGGAAGGTGTTGGGAAAGCTAGTCCCCACCTCCACACTGGTTCTGTCGTTTGACAAGCCTTCATTACCGGAGTCGATATCCTGCGGTTTTTACACCCTCCGAGTGCGGCAATATGTACCGAATCCTCTGCGCTGCTTTAAGTGCCAGAGATTCGGTCACACCGTAGACCGGTGCAAGTCACCTTGCGAAATATGTTTTATTTGTGGACAACCGTCGCACGAGTCAGATTGCTCGTCACCTCCGTGCTGCGTGAATTGTGGGGAAAGCCATCCTTCCAATTCAAACAAATGCGCAAAATACATCATGGAGAAAGACATTCAAAGAATCCGCGTTGCGGAAAAAGTGTCTTTCCCGGAGGCCAGACGACGGTACCTTATCAAAAATCCGATAAACATGAATAAATCTTTCGCAGCAGCAGTCACCGCACCGAAACCATCTACAGTTTCTTTTGGCTGTCAGGTGGTTTTGGCAAACATTGTCAAACCCAAGATGTGTGATTCCGGTAATCAGGCATCATTGGATGATTCCACTGCTTTAAGAGACGAATTTATGGGGTGCAAAATCCTTATACCCACAAAATATAAGGCACCACCCAAGACAAAGTCAGCTTCTGTCTCAACTTCAACATCAACATCAACCAATACCCTGAAAGTGACACCGAAGAAGAAGCAATCTCCCCGAGTACAATCTCGGAGTCGTCCTCGGCGGAGAACTCGCTCCCCTCAACCCCGAAAAACCGAAACTTTGAAGTCAGACTCTCGTGTCGGATCTGCTTCCTCTAGTCGCCGGCGCTCAAAGAGCAGAAATAGCGGACTTGCTATGTCCGCAAGTGATCACTCAAGCAGTGATCACGGTGACCACCCTGAGGAGGTAACCACAACGGGGTCTGACTTTAAAGTCATAAACAGAAAAATATCAAAACATCGAAGGAAGAACAAATAATCTCCAGACCATGGCTATTCTTTCCTGGAATCTGAACGGCATTCATGTCCGTTCAGATGACCTAAAGCTCTTACTGTCTCGTCATTCCCCTCCAATCGTATGTATACAAGAAACCCATCTCTTGCCAAAACACTTTTTTCACCTTCGTGGCTATACTTGTTATAGGGCAGACTTAGAAGACGGCCTGCGGGCACACGGTGGAGTCGCTGTGCTCGTAGACGCTTCAGTCTATGCCAAAGAAGTCACTATATCAAGCGTCTTTCAGACCGTATGTATGAGGGTGAGCTTACCATCCCTTGCATTTACGGTTTGTAATATTTATATCCCCCCCGGCCAGTCATTCACGAAGAAAGATCTTGACGGTCTGATGGACAAATTGCCTTCCCCATTTCTTATAGTCGGGGATTTCAATGCCCATAACTCCATGTGGGGTTCTTTACACAATTGTCCAAAGGGCGATATTATTGCAAAACTGTTAGACAGCCGAGATATAGTGCTCCTTAACACGGGCCACTCAACCCATTTCTGTACAGCTTCCCGGACATTCTCGGTGCTAGATTTAGCCATCTGTAGTTCCTCTCTTTCCCCGCTCTTAGACTGGACAGTTATCGACGATCTGTATGGGAGTGACCACTACCCGATTCTTATACATTTTAACGTCTTCTGTGCTTCGGTTTCACGCCCCCCTCAGTGGATTTTGAAAAACGCAGACTGGGATGTGTTTAAACGCAACGTCAATCTTTGCGATGAGCCATTCGCCAATGTGGATGCTACGGCAACCCATTTCATCCACGCGGTTTTAAAAGCTGCTGACGTTGCCATCCCAAAATCGTCACGTAATCCGAGACATTGCCCTGTTCCATGGTGGAATTCGGATTGCGCTAAAGCGGTCAGCGCTAGAAAGAAAGCTTTAACGCGACTAGCCAAGTATCCCACTGTTGACAATCTCATTGAGTTTAAAAGGTGCAGAGCCAAAGCGAAACGAACTCTTCGAGAAAGTAAGTCTTCCTCCTGGAAGGCTTACATTTCATCTCTTACTAGCCGTACTCCATCATCAGTCGTATGGCAGAAAGTTCGGAAGATCCAAGGTACGTGGTCCTCATTTACCATCCCTGGTCTCAATATCAATGGACGGGTCGAAACTTCACCCGAAGTCATCGCAGAGGAACTTGCATCTCACTACGAAAGAGTCTCTAACTCCTCCGGTTTTTCTCCAACATTTCTTCAGCAGAAAGCTCGCGCGGAAAAGTGTTGTTTGGATTTCTCCAGTTCCAGAGACGAGGAATACAACATTCCTTTCTCAATGACGGAACTGACCTCTGCCCTTGCGTCTTTGAAAGATACAGCCCCTGGTCCTGATCAAATACATAATGCGATGCTAAAACACCTTCCAGAGATAGGCATAAAATTCCTTCTGAAGTTATATAACTTTATTTGGAATGAGCATACCGTCCCTGCTCAATGGCGTGAGGCCATAATCATTCCACTTCCGAAGGAGGGCAAAGATCGTTCGAACCCGTCACACTTTCGACCGATTTCTCTGACAAGCTGCGTTTGCAAATTGTTAGAAAAAATGATAAATCGTCGCCTTGTTTGGTCTCTGGAATCGCGGAACCTTCTGTCCACTATCCAATGTGGTTTCAGAAAACAGCGGTCAACGCTAGACCACCTTATTGCGTTGTCATCTACCATCTCATCAGCTTTTGTATTAAGGGAACACCTCGTGGCTGTATTTTTTGACTTGGACAAGGCTTATGATACAACCTGGAGATACGGAATCTTACGCACATTGCATACGTGGGGATTCCGTGGTTGTCTTCCTATGTTCCTGGAGAGCTTCCTATCACAACGCTCTTTCCGCGTTCGCCTTGGTACTTATTTGTCATCGAGTCACCCTTTGGAAAATGGTGTCCCACAGGGTTCAATCTTGAGCGTCACTCTCTTTGCCATAGCCATAAATAGCATTGCGTCATTGGTTCGAGAACCGGTACATGCGTCTCTCTTTGTTGACGACTTCGCCATCTATTGTTCGTCTAGCAGCATCTCTGTCATCGCGAGGCAACTGCAATTGGTTTTAAACCGTTTACACGAGTGGAGCATGTCTACCGGCTTTAGGTTTTCTGTATCCAAGTCATGCTGCATGCATTTTTGTAGGATATACCATCTCCATAATGATCCAAATCTTTTTCTTGGGGGCCAACGTCTGCCCTTCGTTGACTCCGCAAAATTCCTGGGTCTCACATTCGACCGCACACTAACTTGGCGCAATCACATCCGAAATCTACAATCCCGGTGTAATTCTTCCCTCAATCTCCTTCGCTGCTTAAGCGCATCATCATGGGGCGCAGACCGCACTTGCCTTCTTCGTCTGTATAGAAGTCTCGTACGGTCTGTATTAGATTATGGCAGTATTGTATACGCCTCCGCATCACCGTCGACACTCAGGACACTTAACAGTATCCATCATGCAGGAGTCCGCATTGCAACTGGTGCTTTCCGCACTAGTCGCATAGAGTGCTTGCTAGTAGACGCTGGCGAACCATCTCTTAACAGGAGACGTGACATTCCACTTGGATCTTACGGAGTGAAACTGATGGGGATTTCAAGTCACCCCACTCGCCAACACCTTCATTCGCCGAAATTTATTTCATCTTACGCTGCAAGACCTTCGTTACCCCGCCCAGCGGGTGATCGTTTTATAAAACTGCTAGAGGAAAATGTTATCACACTACTTCCCCCAGTGAAATACCCACACTTTCTCACACCACCTTGGTCCTTCATGCAACCAACCATTGACTTTCGGCTATCTCACCTTTCAAAGCAAGACACTCCAGCTGTTGTGTTTCAACAGCACTTTGGAGAACTAAGAAACCTCTATTTGGATCACATGTTCATATACACTGATGGCTCAGCAATGAATAATTCTGTTGGTGCTGCTTTCCACTGCGATAAGGCCACACGTTCTTTTCGCCTTCATTCCTTTTGCAGCGTGTACACTGCTGAGAAATTTGCAATCCTTGAGGCGCTGAAGTTCATTCAGCTATCTTCAATACGGCGTGTGGTTCTCTGCAGTGATTCTATTAGTGCTCTGTGGTCAGTGTCTTCACTGTACACTTCTGACACCCTTACGCTGACAATTCAGAATCTAATAAGCCATCTAGTGTCTAGAAATTTTGAAATAGTTCTTTGTTGGGTTCCTGGGCACGTGGGTATTATGGGTAACGAAGAAGCTGATGAGGCAGCGAAGTGGGGAACCCAGAGGACAGTCCTTGACCTCTTATCTGTTCCTACGTCAGATTCAAAGGTTGCAATAAGATCGTCTCTTCTTGGGACATGGGAAGCCGAATGGGAAACTCGCGCCTTCAAGCTGAGAAAGGTAAAAGACTCCATTAAGACCTGGGTGTCATCATCCCGTGCGAACAGACGTGAAGAAGTAATCCTTACACGCCTTCGTATTGGCCACTGCTATCTTACCCATGGTCATCTCTTACGCGGTGAACCTCCCCCCGTCTGTGAAACTTGTAACAAAACTCTTACCGTGGAACACTTTCTTCTGGAGTGTCTCAAATTTAGTACCAGCCGACGGCGACACAATCTACCGAACAATTTGAACGTTATGTTGGGACAAAATGAACTGATTTTAATGCGCGTTTTTAGATTCCTTCAGGAAATCGGCCTCTGGAACAGTATCTGATCTATCTTCGTATGTTTTTACTCAAATCCATAAACGAAACGGGGCTCCTCCCACAATTTCTTGGGAGGGTTAGGATTTAATTTTTTTTCATTATTTAATTTCGTTTATTTTTTCTCGAAATTTATTCTTTTCTTTATTTCGATTTTTAGAATGCTTTCATGCTATTTTTTTCCTTATATTTTGATTTATCTTTGGATCTATTGTAACTCAGGAGGGTTTTTAGTGGGTAGGGTTGAATCATTCGACGAGTCCCACACGCGGGGGGAGTCATGTTGGCTCTCCTTAGTGCGTAACTGCATTTTCCCTACCTCTACAAGATTTTCGGGCTCCAATGACCGTTGATGTCGACATGAGCCGTGAAGCCCCACATAAAAAAACAAAAAAAAAACAAGCAAGTCAACTATTAATATTGTCCTAGCGGTAAACTTTTACAACAGATTCACCTTGATATTTTTAATATTTTTTTCCTCAAATGTCTCTACTTTCTACGATTTCGTTGTGTTATCTTTGAATATTAGAGAGAATTTTATTTTATGAATTAAATATAAGAGAAAAATTATAATATGAATAGTTACTCAGAATATTACTTTAAAAATAATAAGAACTGTAAGAAATTAATCATTACATTGCAACTTACCACCGATTGTTAACTGCTAAATCTCTTTCGCATTGATGTAGTTTTAGTTGTGAGATTCATAATGTACTTCTGATTTCTTCCAAGAGATATTTTAGCCAGTATTCGGCTTTCATTTTAACTTACCCAGTTAACAAGTAATTGCTGAATTTTCAATCTTTTTCAAACCTGAATATTGCTGAAGGCATGCTTCGCGCTAACTTCGTAACCGTGTCTATATGCATGCATTTTGACAAATGTACAGATAAGCAAAGTAAGAAAAATATATATGGCCCTTTGACGCTGACATGAAAACGATGCTACTCGTGATTTTCTTTTCCTTGCATTTCTGACGTAGTTACACTGACTATTCAGAATCTAATATGCCGTCTAGTAATTCAAAAAATTAAAAAAGTCCTTTGTTGCTGGGCACGCAGGTATTATGGGTAACGGAGAAACTGATAAGGCAGTGAAGAGGAGAACTCTGAAGGCAGTCCTTGACATTTCAACCGTTCGTACGTCAGATTCTCAGAACCACCAAAGAATCCAGATCCACCTCCTGGAAAGAGTTTCTAAATACCATTAACAGAACAACAACGTCCACTAAAGTATGGGAGTCAATCCGAAAGATATCTGGAAGGTATTCTCGAGTCCCAATATCAGGGTCAGGTTCTCACCAACAACCGACAAAATGAAACAGTGATCTCTAAATACTTTGCTGATCTAACATCTACAGAAAACTGCCATCCTGATTTCGAAAGGAAAAGGGAAATAACTGAGAGCACCTTCTTTGACTTCCGCACCACCAACTGGGAACCCTACAACTCTCCCTTTTCTATGTGGGAACTTGAGACAGCTCTAGCGACAGTCCACAACACTTATCCTGGCCCTACTTCCATTCGCTATGAGATGCTCAGACAACTCAGACTAGAATCGAAAGAATATCATATGGATATCTTTAATCTATCATAATCCGAGGGAGTATTCCCTAATTCCTAGAAGGAAGCAACGATTATCCCTTTGCTAAAACCAGGTAAGGACAAAACGGCCATCAGTAGTCATCAAAGCATTGCCTTGACGAGTTGCGTCGGTAAAACTCTCGAGAGAATTATCAACTGACGTCTCGTCTGGTATCTTGAACGGCATGACTTGCTGAGTCGATCTCAGTGTGATTTCAAGAAGTTCCATTCCACCCTGGACAACTTACTTCTCCTGGAATCAGCAATTCAATATACTTTTGTCCGAAGACAAAACGTCATCGGAATATTTTTTGACATCGAGAAAGTTTACGATACTTGGCGTCATGGCAAATTACAACATCTCTATGCCTGGGGATTTAGAGGACGTCTTCCCATTATGCTCCTGTCCTTTTTGGATCAACGTTCCTTCCGCTATAGAATTGGAAGAGACACCTCGGATCTCCTTCTCCAAGAGAACGGTGTTCCTCAGGGCTAAGTCTTGAGTGTGACCTTATTTGCAGTGGCCATAAACAGCATAACGTCTGCAGTGAAGAATCCTGTTTCACACTCTTTTTGTCGATGACTTTGCTATCTTTTTTTCATCACAGAGAGTCACAGGTGCGGAGCGACAAATCCAACTCGACCTCAATAGATTATACCACTGGTCGAAAACGACAGGTTTTCGTTTCTCTGCTGAGAAAACAAGCTGTGTTCTTTTCCGTAGGAGAGCAAGCCTTCTGATAGAACCTCACCTCGCCGTGGGGAACAACGTTCTAAAATTCTACCCTTTTGTAAAATTGTTAGGTATAATCTTTGATCAGAGACTGAATTGGATTGAACATCTGACAGACATAAGAGCGAGAACATTAAAGTCTCTGAATTTATTGAAGTGCCTCAGTAGCAGGGAATGGGGTGCTGATTGCTACTCCCTGCACCCGTTTTATGGAGCATTCATAAGATCTCGGCTCGATTATGGCAGCGTTGTATTTAGTTCTGCTCGTACAAGCTATTTAAAGACGTTGGATAGTGTCCACCATGCAGGAATTCGACTAGTAACGGGAGCCTACCGCACTAGTCCCATTCCGAGTTTGTATGCCGAGAGTGGCGAACCGTCTCTTTCCCTCCGGCGGCAACTCCTCATGCTACGACACTTTTGCCACGTTCAAACTTTACCCGACAATCTGGTGCACAACGCGTTTTTTCATCCATCCTCTTCTTCCATCCGTTTCTACAACAACAGACTGAGAGCAACAAAAACTTTGGATATCGCTGTAAACAAATTAAGGAAACCTTGCACATACGCACACCAAATGTCTTACATCAAGGTTTCAGTAAGTCTCCCCCTTGGGCTTTGCACAAGCCGATGACTATTTTCGATTTTCTGCGTCATGACAAGAAGAACACTCCAGCTCCGATGTTGAGGGTATACTTTCACCTAATTCTCGACAAAAACCGGGTCCGTATCCCTGTGTTTTCCGGCGGGTCGAAGCAAGCTGATGGTGTCGGCTGCTCTGTAGTTTTTCCCCGCGAGACCTGTGGCTACCGTTTAGGCGACTTGTGCAGTGATTACACTGCTGCGTGCTACGCCATATTGAGAGCATTGCGATCAACAAAGTGCTCCGGCGGATTTAATTTTCTGATTTGTTCTGATTCTCTGAGTGCCCTTTAAGCAATCCAGAATATGTATATAGCTGATAAGCTGATCCGGAACATCCAGGATGTGCTTTTCTCACTCCAAAGTCATGGAAAGAACGTAAAGTTTTGCTGGGTTCCTGGACACGTTGGTATCAGAGGAAATGAGGAAGCAGACGTTTCCTCAAGAATTGCGTTGATTTCTCTATGATTCCAAAACGAAATCTCGACATAGAATTCTGAGTGGGTGGGACAATGAGTGGTTAGCTGTTGAATAGAATAAGCTACGATTTATCGAATCCTCTGTTAAGTCATGGAGCAGTTCCAGTAGGCCAGCCCGGCGCGATGAAGTCTTGTTGACCCGCCTGCGCATAGGACAATGTCCTCTCACTCACCGGTATTTCTTACTACTTGATGATGAACCTGTTCGTGTGAGGTGTAGCTGTTCTCTGACAGTGCGTTAACTACAAACTGATTGCAGAGGATACTCGAGTATACGGAGACAAATTGGTTTGGCTGCAGATTTACCAACAATTCTCGGAAAGGAAACTGTGAATGTTTATAAACTATTGAATTTTATGAGTAGATCGGGGCTCCTCCCACAAGTTCTCGGGAGGGTTTAAAATTTGCATTCCTTTCATCTTTCCTGTCTTCTTTCGTTTGATCCTTTGTTTCTGTAATTAGAAAATATAAGATTTAAAAATGGTTTTCCTTTTTTGTGATATAATGTATTGGTATTCTGTTTTCTTTTCTTTCATCTTTGTATTTAGATATTTGTTGAATTCACGAGGGTTTTTTAGTGGGTATGGTCGAGATATTCGGCGAGTCCCATACACGGGGAACAGTCACTACGGCTCTTCTCTATGGTGCGAAACTGCATTATTCCCCACCTGCATGAACTCTAATGACCTGTTGTTGACGAGCTCTTAAAACCCCACAAAAAAGGTACACAACGAAGTATTTCATCCTTTCTCTTCTTTTATCCGTTTCTACAACAAGAGAGTGAGAGCAACTAAAGCTTTATGATACCGCTGGAAACAAATTTTGGAAACCTTGAATATATGCACACTGAAACATGGATTTAAGAACTCAGGTAAGACTCGTCTTTGGGATTTGCATAAGCCGAGAATAATTTCGATTTTCTGCATCATGACGTGAAGAACACTTCAGCCGCGATGTTGATGGTATGCTTCCATCTATTCCTCGACAAACACCGAGTGTATATCCCTGTGTTTACAGACAGGTCGAAGCGGGTCGATGGTTTCGGCTGCTCCGTGATGTTCTCCTGTACGACCTTTGGTTACTGTCTTGGTTACTTGTGGAATGATTACACTGCTGAATGCTACTCCATATTGTGAACACTGTGATCAACAATGTGTTCGTGCGGAATAAATTTCTGTTTTTTCTGATTCTCTAAGTGCCCTTCAAGCAATCCAGACTATGTAGATAAGTTGATCCAGAACATCCAGGATGTACTTTTCTCCCTCCAAAGTGACGAAAAGAACAAAGTTTTGCTGAATTTTCGGACACGTGGGAATCAGAGGAAATGAGGAAGCAGATTTTTTCGCGAACGCGGCATGCCTTAAGTATCGCTTGGATTTCTTCATTATTCCAAAAGAGGATTGCTAAATTTTATCAAGAGAAGGATTCTGAGTGAATGGGACAATAAGTGGTTGGTTGTTGAAGGGAATAACACCGATATTGCAAGCCTCCTGTTAAGCCATAAAGCAATTCCTGTAGGTCAACCAGGCGCGAGGAGATTTTGCTTTCCCTACTGCGCATAGAACATTGTCCTCTCACTTATCTGTATCTGTTGCTACTTTATGATAACCCGATACAGAATACGGAGACAATCTGGTGTGGCTGCAGATTTACAAACAATTCTCGGAAAAGAAACGGATAATGTTAATATACTATTGAATTTCATAAATAAACCGGGGCTCCTCCCACACGTTCTCGGGAAGGTTTAAATTTGCATTCTTCTTTCCTTTTCTCTTTCTTGTTTCCTTTCATTCTTCCATTTTTCTTGTTTTGAAATGTATTATAGTTTTCTGAATTTACTTTTTTTTAATAATGTATTGGGCAACTTTATTCTGCCCCTTCCTATCATCTTTGTGTTTTTATATTTTGTAAATTCAGAAGGGTTTTCTCAGTGGGTTTGGTCGAGATACTCGGCGAGTCCCACACACAGGGAACAGTCACATCAGCTCTTCCCCATGGTCCGACACTGCATTTTCCCCCACCTGCCAGTGCTCTAATGACCTTGACGTTGCATAGCCCTAAAACCCCAAGAAAGAAAAAAACGAATTCTTTATAGAACAACTCCTCTGAAACAATAATAACTCGTAATTTAACATTCCCTCTCATTTTCAAACTTGATTAGGACAAGGAAAAGAATTAGATGCAATCCTGTCATGATTCTTATTGCAAATCGTGCTACCGTTTGGGGGAACTGCAGTGTTTTCGTGTTGCTGATCTTCATGGGAGTCATCTGCGATTTACGAAAATGTGTGTACTCTGTTACAAAAATATCTAAGAAGATCGTGGGAAATGTATTCATGGAAACCAACGTTTTTACACACAGGAGTGGATTCATCTTGCTCTTGAGTAAGTGGATTGGGAGAATATTCGATGCAAATTTAGATCTAAATCTGAAACACGTATTACCAAAGCTGTAATTGACTACATATATGTTATATTTTCGTTATGGTATGTATATTATAGTGAACTTTGTTATATTAATTCTGTGTAATATGTGATAACTTTCTATCAGTTGAAAATGGCGACGATGCCAGGAATCGTATCTGGGACTCTAAGGTTTGTTAACCTTTTCATCACCCGTTCGCCTTCCACAACAGTGCTCCATTTCCCTCCTGATGTAAACGTCGGAAGACCTGAAACACATCCACATACAGGATTTAAGTGAACCAGTAGGCACACAATGCTGTGTGCACTTAAGTGCCGGTTCCACACGCACCTACGTGTTAGGGTTTGTTATGCATAGATTTCTCCCGTGTACCCTACACCAGGAGAAGGTATGTGATAACTTAGTTATAATTAGATTTTGGGGATTTAAGTTTAATGATCCAAGAACTTAGTATCATAAAATCAAATTTCCTATGAGTCTTCCAAAAATGATTTCGTAATTTGTTTAATTCTTTTGCGTATTTTGTATCATTCGTGTAATACAGAATTTTACGTAAAAATATGATTGCTTATACAATCCAAAAAACTAATTTGTGTTGCGGTAATCCATTTCGCTTTCAGTGGGGAAGGGACCATTGATCGTTACGTTGATGGGGAAGGGGGTCACAAAGATCTCCTCGCGCATGGTGTTCCATATTATTATATTGTCATTCAAGTTAACGAAAATTACATTAATCAAATATAATTGTAAATTGTGTGACGAGGTTCGATGTTGGTAGTATACACAGTAATGTATAAAGAATATGTTGTCATACTATGCATTAATTTTTTAATTATAAGGCCTTTTAGGCCGCGTGGCGGTCATCATCAGAGCTGACTCCATTGATGAAACGGGTTCGCATTCGTCACCCGTTTGATGGCCGCCACGCGGCCGGAAAGGCCTTATGAATTAAAAAGTAAATTAGATAGTATGACAACATATACTTTATACAATAATTATAAATATAAGAAATGCTTAAACAAATTAAATTAATAGGGTTCTAATGATATTGGCGTTGACGAGACCTAAAGCTCCACAAAAAAATTAAATTAATTATTACAATATTTTATTAATCACCGTTAAAAATTAATGTTTAAATATAATAAATGCTTCAAACATTTGGGAAATATTGCATAATTATTTTTTATTAAAACTATGTGGATACTTGATAAATTTGAAACACAGGAGGGCGATCTCATTTTGGCGATCTTCTTTTTACGGATGACTCCCTGTAATATGTAAAATTTTCCGTTAATGTAAGAAATCTTTAACCGGAAATTTGCTAGTCTATTTCAGGTTGTACTGTAGAAGTACAATATATCAATGAAATCTTGCATATATCATCAACGTAATTTTAAAAGAGGGTTAGATGTAAAACATAGTGATAAACATAGTTACATTCTATAGACAGTAATAATATTAAGAAAATTCTTGTCAGGAGAGCAGAGATATAACGTGCCGAAAACCGCTCGTAATCAAGATTTGCATCGCATCGGACTATTAAAAGAACGCAGATTATAATGTGAAATAATAATGTGAAACTGCAGTGTGAAAATGAAGTCATTATGCAGTCGAGTAATCTGGGGAAAAAAAGAAAAAAAAAATGGAAAAGTTATTTGTTGTGATGCTGAACACGAATCTGAAGCCTGCAAACAAAATTTTCTACCGTCTTTTACTTTATCACACCTTTGATGTAGTACTTTTAAAATAACTTATAACAATTTCAAAAACTATTTTCTTGCATTACTGTGTTGTGTCTTATGATTCATATTAATTTAGTTTTATGTACCTTGGCACGGTTGTGTACATTAATTCTGTAGCCCCATCCTGGCCCGGATTTTTCTCCGGTTTTCCTTCGGGTAAAGGTGGATTTCTTATACAGGTTCTCTAGGCTTTGTCTAAAGGCGTGTTTATTGAAACAAGAAATCGTGAATTTAGTGTTATTTCAATTCTTATTGTAAACACTATACTCAGAATAATCTATAGTTCGATAATAATTTGTACTTGTAAAATACTTTTTTTGTGTTAGTTACAAACATTTGACGTTCTATTAGTATTATAACTCATAGCTAACTTTTTATCTTATCTAGGAATTTTTGCTTAAATTTTTGAATCCGCCTCTGCCTTAGGGCCCATGATCGGAATTGATGGGATGGAATGTTGCTTGCCTCCGGAGAGTAAATTAGTTTATTGTCCTCCACGCGGTCATACGCAGTTTGTACTGCTTTTTTGACAATAAATTTATTATTTATTTATTTACTGTAAACCCCTTTCATATAAGGATAATGGAAATTTTCAACTACCAACACTGTTCTTTTAATAACAATTTTTCACTATAACTTTCATTAAGTACTAAAAATTTAGAAAGTATTTCGTAAAAATAAATTGATTGAATTTTTTTCAGAGAAACGGATGATCAACAAATTTAATTGAGAAAATAATTCCATTGGCGTCGGGTCACTGGATATTTTACGATATTTTCCTCTTTCTCTTCCTTATTTCACCAGCTTGTGAGCAGGTGCCGAATGAAAGCCATGTGATTAGTCCAAACGACCAAACCTTGAAAAGATATCTAACTTTTTGCAACCTTTGAAAAATAAAATATCGGAAAACCCAAGAACCCGTTATTTTAATTGACTTTGTTTACGTACAAAACTGAAATGTACGTAAATACATCTATTTGTTCGTAAAATAGCATAAAAACAGCGACACTTCTAAAACACATTTCACCCTAAATAAATCCTTTAAAAACAGAATTCTATGAAATCCTTTCTTTAGATATTCATACAATATAATAGTAAAATGTGAAAACTTCAATTTCCTATCTTTATTAATTTTCTATCTGCGTTAATGCTTCAGTCAATTTGAACAAAGCATCAAATATTTTCACTTCTTCTCACCAATTGAAATGTAGGACATCCAAAATGAAATTAATGAAAACGTTTCTAGA
The DNA here is from genome assembly GCA_002313205.1 of Laupala kohalensis. NCBI lineage: Eukaryota > Metazoa > Arthropoda > Insecta > Orthoptera > Trigonidiidae > Laupala > Laupala kohalensis. The sequence goes on from NNCF01128035.1 coordinate 142,463, forward strand.
TATAAACATTAACATTTACTTGAGAAGCGAAAAGATAACTCGATTAGTTCATGTGACAATAGCAAAAATATGACAATATTTCATTCTAAAAATCCCTTGAAGAATTGGAACGCAAAAAATTTCGGCGTTAAAAGTAAAAAAGAAAAACAAATATAACACGTGTAGGTCCTGTTTAGAAAATACAATTCGTATTACATCCCTAACGCCTTAGTTGACGAATTTTAATAATTTTTAAATAGGTCTAGCCATATGAAACCTTCTGCTAAGTATAAAATAAAGAAAAAGTTTAGATTATTTTTCAGATAATAACAGTTAGACAGTCGACCAAATCTTATTCAAAACGAATATTTCTATCCATTTAAATAGTACCAAATTCCGAAATGAAATATACAACCTTTCTGAAAAGTCTGCGGGAGAATTGTATTAATTTTTGTATTTTCGAAAAAATGTGTATGTAAATGACCTAGCTAAATATATTTAAAAAACGTGGTTGACGTGAAAATGAAAAAAATATGTAACTTACAAGATTATATTAAATATTTTTCCCGGTAGTTCACAATAATAATAACAAAGCACGAGTAAAACTTTTTGATCTCCAATTAAACGACTGAAGTCGATCACCGAATTCCCACACGACGGAGTGTGACGAGGGTCAGGACAGACCTCGCGGCATCTGGACAGTGACATTAGCTGTCCATCTGGCGTTTCTCATGACAGTGGACGAAAAGGAAACAAGTAAGAGAAACACAAAAATATTGAAACTATTTTACTTACAAAGGTTGCACACTTGATTTATTAATAATTTTGCTTGTGAGCAAATTCATTTAACAATTTCTAATACAAATTACGACTAGGAATCCCCGTACCCCCTCTTCTTTCAAGTTTAATAACAATGATATATTTTACTAGGGACATAAGGAATACACCAGAACGTTTCGTAGCATCAAGTAAATTATGACCAAGTAACAAATGAAGCGAAGCTGAACCATTCAATCGCATAAAATTACGATAACATTAGAAGATTACGATTATCTAAAAAAAATATTTATAATTAATTCATTAGTATTTTTGAACCATTACCTATTTCACAAAATCAACATTTTTTTTATTTAAAAAGAAATCTTTTTAAAGTTATAGTAGGTCGTATATATTGACGTTTTATACCGAACAAAAACCTACTTGCTGCATAAACCTGGCGTTGCCTAGGAAGATATGGTTATATAATTAATGAAAAACGTATATGAATTTACCAAGCGATCATAATGAAAAGTATATGCTACGCTGATTTACTCCCCATTTTATTTGAGCAGATGATTTACCATTGAAAAGGCATCAGAAGAGTCAATATACATGTAACGGCCTCGAAATCTATGGATTCGCCGTCTTCACAGGTCACCTCCTCCCAGACAACCTTCACGGGCGTTAGAGTTGTTTAACCTCAGTGTATCGTGGGTTTAAAAGTACTTCTTTTCGTTCCCCCTCCCCCCAAAAAACAAACAAACTATGACTTCGACATTAATAATGTTTTCGATTCATTTATACACACCACCTCTCCCTATGTCACTAATAGGGAACAAGATGTAGGAGCAGAATTAGTCTTAAACGATACCGAAGACAATAAATTTCTCGTTATTTAGAACAACAAGTGTGCAAAATTTCATCAAGAAGTAATAAATTTCTGGTTCAAGCAAAGCTAGGGGTATCTTACCGTTCATATGGATGGTCTTGTACATAAATAGCATCGGATAAATCTGTATTCATTTCAGTGACCCCAGTAATGTATAACGACTTAAAATAACTTTTCGACAATTTATACAAATCAACCATTCCACAGACTTCCCCTAGGGATGTCAGGTGTGAGGGCAAATTTGGGACTATACAGCATTTTAGACTATAATTGTCATTGTGGAAATGTGTAGGAACAGGGAAGAAATATACGTTCAGTAATTTACTCCATTTTGAAAGAAGTATGTAAAATTGTATCTGGGAGTACAAAAAATTTGCTTATGAGGTGGAAAAATGTGGGGGTAGTATTTTAAAATATCATGGGAACATTAATCTTACTCTTGCATTGATGGTCCGGTTTGCCTAATATCAACCTAATCAGAGCAAAACTGTACATCTGTATACAAGACACAATACAACTTTTATATACATATAGATTGTAATTAAAGCAATTATTTTTATATACATATAGATTGTAATTACAGCAATTACTTTAAAAACGTAATTTAAAATGTAAGTCGAATACTGGCCAAAATAGCTTTCGAAAGTAAGCTGGGTTTCATAATAAATCTCACCACTGATAATACATCGAAATTAAATAGATTTGACAGTTAATAATCGGTAGGAAAAATGAGTAAATAAATCGCAATACAGTGATCAATTCCTTACAGTTCTTATTATTTATAAAGTAATTTTCTTATTAACTACTCATAATATAATATTTAATAACGAAGGAGAACACGACGAAATAGTAGAAAATAGAGTGGGCTCTAATAACCTTGTTGTTGACGAGCCCTTAATGCCCCACAAAAAAAAAAAAAAAAAAAAAAAAAGAGAAATTTGAGAAAGAAAAATATCAAGATCAATCGGTTTTAAATGTTCACTTCTATGACAATATTAGCAGATGACGTTGCTTGTGATGTCAATGAAGTCATCAACTACTTACCTCTCCAGAATAGCACCTTTTGTACCACTGGAGTATTTGAGCTTGTTTATATTGTGTTTATATCGTATCAGAAATTACGCGCTAAATATCTACCAGATATGTAAGAAATGCCGACGTGTATACGAAATACACAATGTTTCTTTTTTTTTAATTTTACTGCAGATATAAGTTATTGCACTCAAAAGTCAGGGAGGTCAAAACACATCGATAAAAATAGTTTCATTATTCCGTGATCATATTAACATCCGAAATATCGAAAATTTAGAAAATATTTTTATTTATTAACTGCTAAAAAACTAAGGGTGAGTAAAGTGGCAAATTGTCTGAGCTAAGTCAGAACTTTCATTTAAGCCCAAGGTCATTCCAATCTATTGAAAATAAAAATCCACTTCGGCTAACTTGTCCGGGTTCTTTTCTCCACCCTTTTCCATATTGCACGAGTATTTCCAGAACATCTGAGAGGGGATAACAATAGCGAGCGACAGCGTGCGACAACTTCAAGAGACATTATAACACACCTTTGGCCGTCCTAAAATGGACAACGATTGAACTTAAAACTTGCTTGTGTTTTGTCGCACGACACATGCTACTTTTCTTCACGATCTTGTTCAAAGCTTCTGTAATATATGGGTTAGGTCGTGAAGTATTGAAGTGGTATTTATTTTGAGTAAGTTTAGAGGCAGAAAAACGTTACCGAAATTTTTGATGGGGACACGAGGGAAAAGAATTATCACAATAGGTTCACCACAGACGATGTGTGGGCTGCAGTTGCTACTGCAACAGGAATGGAAAATACGTTTTTCCTTTCAATACACAGGTAAGAAGTGTATTGTAATCGGTCGAAAAAAAATTGAGAACTCTTCAAATCTTTGCGAATTGTCTCCAAGAGAGTCTAGTTTCAAATTTTCAAATGTGTCCAATATGTCGATTATCTACTATGTCGTATACATGTGTGTATCGCTCTGCATAGTCTTCATTGACATTGCCAAAGCATTGACCCACTAGGATCACCATTTGCTCTTCAATGTCCTACCACGCAGGGGGCTCAGTTTCGACTGAGTATGGGTTTGGCGACCCCACGGCCCCGACCTGGGGACTGGTATTGCGCCACCAGTCCTCGGACACCCTAAGCTTTGGGGATGCTTCAGCGACAACCATTGGCGCGATGGTGGAAAGTTGCGTGTTTTAAAGGGTGGAGATCTTGCCTTTATTGGCCGGGTCGCGAGAAAGGATTAAACCTCTATAAAAAAAACCCTCAACCTCAAGGTGTGTTACGCGCCGGTGAGGTTTATGGGTGTTGACGACAAACACTCGCTAGCGGACAACCTCTGGGGTAACTGCCGCACCTCAGTTGAACAAGGCTTAGTGGCGTGATACGGGGGCTTCACGAAATTAACTACCGAATCAACGGAGATAGCGTAGCATTTAGAAACCTGTCTCAACGAGTCTGGAAACCGCATGAAATCAGTTTAAACATCAAATTACAGAGCAGTTGTACTCAGTACACTTCTATACGCTGCAGAATCTTGGATTATCTTAGCAAAATACCTTAAATCCCTAAATGCCTTTCACCTGAAATCGCTTCGAAAAATCTGCAATATTAGGTGGCAAGAGAAAGTACCGAATGAAGAGGTACTAAAACGCACAAAAATGATGACCCTCACCAACATTATCCGCCAAAAAAGAATGAGATGGGCCGGGCATTTTAGTTGTATGGACCTAAATCGTGCACCCCAACAAGTTGCATTCGGAGAACAGAAAGTAGGGAAAAGACTACAAAGAAAGCCTCGTGCAAGGTGGACGGACCTGGTCTAAGATTAAAAGAAACCAACATCGCTATAGAGAAAAATTTGCGGAAAAACCAGGAGAATGGAGAAGACACATTTATACGGCCATAGAAGATGCACATCGCAAACTTCTAACACGAGAAGAGATGAAACGTACCGTCCCGCACCAGGATGAAGAACAGTACATATGAAAGTGCTTACTCTGTGATTTCCAAAGAGAAGGAAGAACTGGCCGGCAATATGTAAACTCCCATCTATCACAAAAACACAAGGAAGACCAAGGGCTATTGGCACAAACACCGGGGTCTCCACGTCACCGGACATTTATTTCCTCCGCACTCGTGGAACAAAATGATAGATTCCTGTTTCTCCCTGCCTTGCGGAGTGGGCCAGCCGAAAAGTAAGTATTACTCCTCAGGGTCTTCGAAGCGGGCGAAGGTTAACAGCCCTCCTGCTTCAGAAAAAAATAAGGATAAGAAACAGAATATTTCACATATAAATGTTTTTATCATTATTACACGTATAGACGGGACACTTGAAAAAGTATCCCCGTTCTATATTTATAAAGGATTGCAGTGTTTAGTTGAAACACTGAAATCAATTAAAAGTTTGCGTAATGGGTCAATGCTGCTGGAAACCAACACCAACAAGCAAGCGTTGGCACTTTTAAAATGTACCTTGTTGGGAGAGTTCCCTGTTAAGAGCGAGCTCCATGCTGCGCTTATTCGCAGTAAGTAAGGGTCGTAAGTTGCAGGGACATTATGGATGTGGCAACAGAAGAACTTGTTGTAGAATAGGAGGCTGACCACGTAATTGAGGTCAGTCAAATCATGAGGAAGGAAAATGGTGTTATGGAGAAGACCTGTTCCTTCATCGTGACATTTGACTGTCCTGAACTATCAAAGGATCTGAAGGCTGGATGGCTGAACCGGTCAGTCCCTTTTATACCAAATCCTCTGCGCTGTTATAAGTGTCAGAGGTTTGGACACACGACAACATCGTGTAAGGGACGTGATACCTGTTGAAAGTGCGGAAAGGAGGTACACGAACCCGGCGTCTCATGCCCAGGGCCTGCAAAGTTCATTACTTGCACAGGCAGCCACCCGGTATGGAACAGGGAGTGTGTACACCCTGTATTTACACCCTGTATTTTCTACTAGTTACTCCACCGCAGCCAAGACTCCAAAGCAGATGAAAACCGTATCTGTTCAGGCCGATTTCACTGACGTGTCTACGACAAAGTCGTGCACATATCAGTGCAAATGCAGAAAGAAAAATGACTCAGCTCTTCCCGAGAAACCTAAAACAACACCAACAGCGCGTCCATCTACTAAAAAAACAAGTAGTACCTGCAACAAAGACACAGGCAAAGACAAAGCAGGGTTCTATGGCTAATCCCCTGAACCCTGTTCAATTTTAAAAACATTAAGTACAACACCAAAAAATAATCGCACAGACGTAAAAAAAACGTCTCTGTGCTTTCATCCTCGGAGTCAGAACGAGTATTGTTCGACGGTGATGCGGAAATACACATTCACGAACCTGACCCAGGAGGTTCCAAACAGTAATGGCTTCCATACTTCAGTGGAACCTTAATGGCCATAGAACTCAGCGTGAAGAGTTACAACACTTAGCGCGTCGTAATCCGATCTGTATTTGCCTGCAAGAGACACCAGCACACTCACCGTCTCTGCGAGGATACAGCATCTTCGGATATGAGGACACCACGGGAGACCGAGCAATAGGTGGAGTTGCCGTGTTTGTTAGAAACGCAATCATCTGCTCACCTGTTTTCCTACAAACTCAAATTCAGGTTATAGCAGTCAAAATTCAGAACGTGCCATCCATGACCGTGTGTTCAATCTATCTTCCTCCGACACGAGATTTCTCGGAGACTTCCCTCAGGAATTTAATTCACCAGCTCCCTCGACCATTCCTCCTCCTTTGAGATTTCAACGCCCACAGTGTACTGTGGGGATCGTCGAGCGATTGCCCCAAAGGCCGACTGCTAAATTGTCTGTACTGAACATCGGGGAGATGACCCACTTCGCGTTTGCTACGGGGTCATGGACTGTTATAGATCTGTCAATTTGCTCTCCTGAAATTGCTGATATATTTCAATGGATGGTAGAAGATGATCTGCATGGTAGCGACCATCATCCTATCTGGTCCTTGCAGGAACGTGCGACTATTCCCGAATGCACGCCACGGAAATGGATTCTCAGTAAGGCTAATTGGACACAGTACCGTTCCCTGTCTGTCTTCAGAGAAACGGGTAGTGTCCAACAGATGGTCGACCATCTGACCCATGTGAATCACGCCGCTGAAGAATCCATTCCTAAAACATCTATTTTTCCGCGAAGACCTCATGTCTCCTGGTGGAACAACGCAGGTCGATCCACCATTCGGGCAAGAAGAAGAGCATTGCGGAGATTTAAGGCTAGTCCATCTCCGGAAAACCTCGCCGCATATCGGATTGCTAGAGCAAAAGCGCGCAGAACTAAAAAAGAATGCAGATCCACCTGCTGCAAAGAGTTTCTAAGCACCATTAAGCACCATTAAGAATCGTCCACTAAAGTATGGGAGTCAATCCAAAAGATATCTGGAAGGTTTCACGAAACCCAATATGTGGACTCAATTATCAGGGTCAGGTTCTCACCAAAAACAGAGAAATGGCAACAGCAATAGCTGAATATTTTGCTGACCTAATATCTACAGAAACCGGCGATCCTGATTTCAAAAGAAAGAGGGAAACAGCAGGAAGCACTTGTTTTGACTTTCGTTCCACCAACTGGGAACCCTACAACTCTCTCTTCTCTATGTGGGAACTTGAGACAGCTCTAGCGACAGTCCACAACACTTATCCTGGCCCTACTTCCATTCGCTATGAGATGCTCAGACAACTCAGACTAGAATCGAAAGAATATCATATGGATATCTTTAATCTATCATAATCCGAGGGAGTATTCCCTAATTCCTAGAAGGAAGCAACGATTATCCCTTTGCTAAAACCAGGTAAGGACAAAACGGCCATCAGTAGTCATCAAAGCATTGCCTTGACGAGTTGCGTCGGTAAAACTCTCGAGAAAATTATCAACTGACGTCTCGTCTGGTATCTTGAACGGCATGACTTGCTGAGTCGATCTCAATGTGGTTTCAAGAAGTTCCATTCCACCCTGGACAACTTACTTCTCCTGGAATCAGCAATTCAAGATGCTTTCGTCCGAAGACAATATCTCATCGGAATATTCTTTGACATCGAGAAGGCTTACGATACTACTTAGCGTCATGGCATTTTACAACAACTCTATGCCTGGGGATTTAGAGGACGTCTTCCCATGATGCTCATGTCCTTTATGGATCAACGTTCCTTACGCTATAGAATTGGAAGAGACACCTCGGATCTCCTTCTTCAAGAGAACGGTGTTCCTCAGCGCTAAGTCTTGAGTGTCACCTTATTTGCAGTGGCCATAAACAGCATAACGTTTGCTGTAAAGAATCCTGTTTTACACTCTCTTTTTGTCGATGACTTTGCTATCTTTTGTTCATCACAGAGTGTCACAGGTGCGGAGCGACAAATCCAACTCGTCCTTAATAGATTATACCACTGGTCGAAAACGACAGGTTTTCGTTTCTCTGCCGAGAAAACAAGCTGTGTTCTTTTCAGTAGAAGACCAAGCCTTCTGGCCGAACCTCACCTCGCCGTGGGGAACAACGTTCTAAAATTCTACTCTTTTGTGAAATTGTTAGGTATAATCTTTGATCAGAGACTGAATTGGATTGAACATCTGACAGACCTAAGAGCAAAAACATTAAGTGTCTGAATTTATTGAAGTGCCTCAGTAGCAGATAATGGGGCGCTGATCGCTACTCCCTGCACCAGTTTTATCGAGCATTCATAAGATCTCGGCTCGATTATGGCTGTGTTGTATATAGCTCTGCTCGTGCAAGCTATTTAAAGACGTTGGATAGTGTCCACCATGCAGGAATTCGACCAATAACGGGAGCATACCGCACTAGTCCCATTCCGAGTTTGTATACCGAGAGTGGCGAACCATCTCTTTCCCTCCGGCGGCAACTCCTCATGCTACGACACTTTTGCCACTTGCAAACTTTACTCGACAATCTGGTGCACAACGCGGTTTTTCATCCATCCTTTTCTTCCATCCGTTTCTACGACAACAGACTGAGAGCAACCAAACCTTTTGGATATCGCTCCAAACAAATTTTGGAAACCTTAAATATACGCACACCTAATGTCTTACATCAAGGTTTTAGTAAGTCTCCCCCTTGGGCTTTGCACAAGCCGANCAAGAAGAACACTCCAGCTCCGATGTTGAGGGTATACTTTCACCTAATCCTCGACAAACACCGGGTCCGTACCCTGTGTTTACCGGCGGGTCGAAGCAAGCTGATGGTGTTGGCTGCTCTGTGGTTTTTCCCCGCGAGACCTGTGGCTACCGCCTAGGTCAATGTTTACTTGTGCAATGTTTACACTGCTGAGTGCTACGCCATATTGCGAGCATTGCGATCAACTAAGTGCTCCGGCGGATCTCATTTCCTGATTTGTTCTGATTCGCTGAGTGCTTTTTAAGCAATGCAGAACATGTATCCAGCTGATAAGCTGATCCAGAACATCCAGGATGTACTTTTCTCACTGCAAGGTGATGGAAAGAACACAATGTTTCGCTGGGTTCCTGGACACGTTGGTATAAGAGGAAATGAGGAAGCAGACGATTCCGCAAAGACGGCATCTCAAGAATCGCGAGGTTTTCTCCACGACTTCAAAACGAGATCTCCTAAATTCCGTCAAGATAAGGATTCTGAGTGAATGGAGCAATGAGTGGTTAGCTGTTGAAAGGAATAAGCTCCGACTTATCAAATCTTCTGTTAAGTCATGGAGCAGTTCCTGTAGGCCAGCCCGGCGCGACGAGGTTCTGTTGACCCACCTGTGCATAGGTCATTGTCCTCTCACTCATTGGTATCTCTTACTACTTGATGTAGAACCCGTGAGGTGTGTATCTGTACTCTGACAGTGCGTCACCTACTAACTGATTGCAGAAGATACTCAAGTATACGGAGACAAATTGGTTTGGCAGCAGATTTACCAACAATTCTTGGAAATGAAACGGTTAATGTCAATAAACTATTGAATTTTATGAGTAGATCGGGGCTCCTCCCACAAGTTCTCGGGTGGGCTTAAAATTTGCATTCTCTTTTCATCTTTTCTGTCTTCTTTGTTTTTATCGTTCGTTTCTGTAATTCGAAATTATAATATTTAAAAATGGTTTTCCTTTTTTGTGATATAATGTATTGGTATTCTGTTTTCTTTTCTTTCATCTTTCTATTTAGATATTTGTTGATTTCAGGAGGGTTTTGTAGTGGGAATGGTCGAGACATTCGGCGAGTCCCACATACGGGGAAGAGTCTCTACGGCTCTTCTCTATGGTGCGAAACTCTATTTTTCCCTACTTGCATGGGCTCTAATGACCTCGATGTTGACAAGCCTTAAAGCCCCACCAAAAAAAAAAAAAAAAAAGAAAGTTAAATCTGCGTACAGATTGCTAAACCGCATTCCTGTACGTTGCACTGTTTTCGAGATACTGCGAAAAAATAGTTCGCGAAAGCGGGTTATTGTTTTACAATACTTTCCTTACACACTCTTTGTAATTGGAATCGGTCGTTAAAAATTGAGATCTCTTCGTATTAATTTGTTTAATAATATGATATATTTTTTGAAGTGCTTTTTCTTTTTCCGTATTTTTTTAGAGTAATGTAGGGTGTTTAGTGCTATGAGTTTTTGTTATGAATTGTAATGGAACGTTGTGTGGGGCACAATCGAGATTATTGTATACTTTCTTTACTCATTTGATGGAATGGAAACGCTGTGTCCAAAACTAAATATTTGCATATAGGCAACAGCATTTTAGGAGGAGATTGTCAAAATATATTTCAATTTTTTCATTGAAACTATGAATCCTAACTGTCTTATTTACAATTAATACGATACATAACATTCATGATTATCACATAGAAACATAAATTCACGAAGTAATTACTTTTCTGAGGATATATTAATAATTCTCTGTGATGATACTTCTATAGTACTGTCTTATCATTTGTGAATAAATTTAGAAAAAGGGAACCCGTCCTTCTTTATCGATTATTATATTATGTAATATTGGCAACATTTTGAATATTTATAGCATATCCACGTCAGTTTCTATACACTTTAATAATACGCGCCATTCGTGCGACAAAATTCCAATTGAGCATTCTGCAATATTCTTGTCTTTGACATCCTGGAATGAAAAACTAATTGCTTTCTTGAAGGATTTCTGTCAGGGTAAGGACGTAATAGACACTCTTTTAAGGGAAATTCCTGGTTCCCAATAAAAATACCTTTATTGTACTGTTCGGAAATACTAGGCAGAAACATTTTTCCACTTTCTGTGGCAACGAAAAAGGGACAGTTTACAAACACATCCCCTCTCTCTCTGTTCCACATGCTTCTATATCCACCATGATCATCCAATATCGGGTTTCAGTAACAGGAAGTAAAACAACAGAAAACTACCCTTTATGATTGTAATACACGCTTCCGGAACGTGCAGGATTGTAAATGTAAATATGTTTATCATCAATGGCACCAACACAGTTGAGAAACTTGCAATACTTTTCAAAACCTTTTGCAGCTTTTTTTACGTAGTCTTACGGTAAAAGTTGTTGATGAACCTTTAGGAAAACTGCCTAAATTGCCTCAGTGATCTATATTTGCAACTGTTGTCTTTCCCATTCTGAAAGTAAATGCAAGGTATCAGAAAGAAATTTCAGAAGCGTAATACCTGTAAAATAATATTTCAAAATTTTATTTTCTACAGGTGGCTGCATCAAACAAGTGGACGTCACTGAGGGATTGTTTGAGAAAGGACTAAAAAACGAGCCTAAGCATGTGTCTGGTGGTGCTGCTTCAGAATGGAAAAGCAAGTGGCACCGTTTTGAAGTTATATTTTTCTTTCACTTATGTCATGGAACCGAGATCGACAGTTAGTAATATGAACTTTGACGATATTGCTGAAGTTGTAGTCGAGGTGGGAATTAATGAAGAATATCAGTTTTAGGCCACGGAGTCATTATTTTACTTAGATGGCTACACGAAGACGAACTCTCCTGTAGAAACTACTGGGCCCAGTGTTCCCATCAACAATCCACGGTCACACGATAAATAAACATTTAAAGAAAAACTTTTGGAAGTAAAGGAAAAGAAAATCAGAATTTTGGAGAAAGATAATAAGTAGCATTTTTATCATTGACACAATTTAAAAAACTAGATCCTTAAAGAAAAATCTCAAGTTTCGGAAAATTCATAATTGAAGGTCTCAGAAATTTCTCAAGACGTCCGAAATATGATCATTAGAACCAAATATCTGCTTCCGTCAATCAGTTGGAGCGGACGGATCGTTTGGAGGCGGAGGGAAATCAGAGGAGTCGTGTACAATGTGATTAATTACCGATAGTTCAAGAGGTGGTGAAAGTCGATGCATCACTTGGATGTAGGCAGCAATAAAATGCTAGATTACTACCTCTGACTACCCGGGTCACTGTTTCTCTTTAACTATGAGTGGATTCTGAGAATTACAAATCATTTCTCGACAGAACGAATTTAACTCCATTTGTACTGCTGACAACAAATCTGAAGGTTTGTGTCTTTATTCCAACACGAATCAGTATGAAAAAATTAGGTGGACATCATACGTAGTGTGTGAGACTCACGTAGATTGAAATATGGAACGGTATACGCACGCCTCGAAGTGTACCAAATGAAAAGTTGCAAAATAGAAGCTACGTTTTCTTGGATAGATCACAATTTTCTGACTTAAAGTATTTGATATTATCATAAGATATCAAGGTACTCGACTTTATTCCACACCAAGAGAAACATTAACAAGTTTCATTTATCATCGTTTTTAGTACTTTTAGGAAATAATTTTTAAAATATAATATATTTTTTAACTATCACGAAGAAAATATTTAAAAAGCAATTTCGTTATGATGACTAAATTTCACCCTCACTTCGAAGATTATGCCAATTAACCCCTTTTTGAAGTATTTTTGTATTTTACTTGCATAAATGAGTTGTATACACTCTTAAGAAATATCATCAACAAACTGTTAAAAATAAGTGAAGTCTGTATACTCATACCACAAAAATTGCCCTACTACATCTATTTATATCAATTCAATATAACAATGAATTGAACTCATCAAAACTATTAATAACAATATGACATGCAAACATAGAAAGGGTGAAATTGATTCAAGTAACCTCAGAATTGCCTAGAGGGGAAGTTCTGCTAAAATATATCATAGTCGACGCTCGAAACAGATACATCACGTTTGAGATTTTTAATTTTAGAAAATTCCTCATTCTGGTTCGCTCTCTGCTTTAATTATTCGGGTGTTTCATAGATGAGAACCGACATGTATTCATCTATACATCATTAAAATTTTAGGAACTGGTACTCCACAGCATGTTTATTGATATATCCTTACTTGCTTTATTCAACGGTGTCCGGGTAAAACTGGGCTTGTCTTTGAACAATATTAGTGTTCAAGAAGGAAACCCATTGAAAGAATGTGTCTCTAATATTTGCAGGACATTCCAGCATATTACAATTATTTTTCAGAATAGTCTCAGTAAATAGTCATTATACCAGACAAGATTGATTCGTATATTGCATCAGTCCAATAAATTGAGTCTTTTAGAAGACCGAACAGGAGACATCAGAATACAGACATGCAACAACACTCTTCCTCGTTTTGTTTGTCGCAGGCGTCGCTGGAGAGAATAGTTGTCTCTTTGATAGTTACTCCCAGTGAATGGATATACTTCAATTCTGTAGCTACGAATTCGTGCTCCCATTCTTTTCGTATTATGTACTTGACAACCATCCTGGAAGGCCTTTTCTCCTTTCCAATCTTGTATTTCGGGTGAGTGCTCCTCTGCCACTGGGAATCCCACCTCCCTATGGAGGAGTGGCACATCATTCGGGCAACACGTGTTTCCCCACCCTGCCATCCCGCACAGTGCCCACATCCATCGCCAGGTTTCATGTTTTTATTCATGGTCGAAGAATTCCTTTCGCTTTCAGACACCGGCACCCTTCACCCCGCTCCAATGCAAGGTAGGTTCTTGGGTCGAATGTGGGAGGAAGTGGCGAAGGTTGATGTGTGTGACCAGGGCCACATATACAGTTCGGCGCACGTGACAGGGTGACTAGCACGCAAGAAAAGTAACAAAAAATTATAACTAAAAAAAAACTTTATTTTAATTACCGTTTGTTTATATTCTACCAAATATATGTTTGTTGATATTCTATTTATATTTTTTTATTTATCAAAAAAATTTTAACTTCCAGTTTCACATGCTTTAAACATGTTTCTCCAACACAATTCCTCTGTGCTAGAAAGCGCTCTTATGCAGTGACACTGATCTATTCGGTATATATANATATATATATATATATATATATATATATATAATATCAAGAAACTTCTGAATTACTTAAAATTACTGAAAAGCGTTTCCTCAACTGCTTACTGTCATTAACAGGTGATGACAAATTATATCTTGGTAACATAATGGAAACAACTACCTATATATAAACAATTCTATAAAAAAATAAATAATGCGAAAACAAACCATTAAAGCAGAGAATACAAATAAAAACTATAAATTATAGATAGCCTCGTGTCCGTTTGTAAATTCAAAAAGTTTCTAGTATATTTGATGGATAACAATTCGTTTAAATAAATAATGCGTTTAAAGTCATTTGGATTCCGATATATTGAAACATTATAGCAATCTATCGAATGACCTTCATTTAAACAGTGTAATGATATAACATTGTTGATGTTTGTTAATGTATCATCGGTGTTCTTTGATTTGCGTCAGAAATGTGCTTTCAGTCTGTCGAATATAATTAAATAATTAAATAAATTTATTGTCAAAAAACAGTACAAACTGCGTATGACCACGTGGAGGGAAAAAAAACTAATTTACTCTCCGGAAGCAAGCAAGGGACCATCCCATCAATTCCGATCAAGGGCCCTAAGGCAGAGGCGGATTCAAAAAATTCAGCAAAAATTCCTAGATAAGATAAAAAGTTAGCTGCGAGTTATAATACTAATAGAATGTCAATATGTTTGTAATTTTAAGCAAAAAATTACATGTAAGTTATTATCGAACTATAGATTATACTGAGTATAGTGCTTAAAAATTGAAATAACACTAAATTGACGATTTATTGTTACAATAGACCCGCCCCTAGACAAAGCCTAGAGAACCTGTATGATAAATCCGCCTCTACCCGAAGGAAAACCGGAGAAAAACCCGGGCCAGGATGGGGCTACAGAATTTATGTACACAAACGTGCCAATGTTGAGTACACATAAAACTAAATTAATATGAGCCATAAGACAACACAATCATGCAAGAAAATAGTTTTTGAAATTGTTATAAGTTGTTTAAAAAGTACTACAGCAATGGCGTGATAAAGCACAAGACGAATTTAACTTTTGTTAAAATCAATAAATTCTTTTACAGTGTAGAAGCACTGGTGCAGGAGGTAGTTTTTAACCGCGGATTTGAAGATATTCAATTTCATAATATCTTTTATATTCTTGGGCAGGGAATTATATAGAACGATTCCCGAATGGTATGGTCCCTTTTGGCAAAGAGTGGTTGACACTCTAGGGCGATGAATATTACTACTATTGCGTGTATAGTGTTCGTGAACGAGACTGTTTCGTATAAAGCAAGGGTGGCACTTCAGTAATTCGGTCTTAACAAACACGACCGTTTCATAAATATAAATGCAGGGAAGTGTTAAGATATTTAATTCCTTGAATAAAGGTTTACAAGAGTTTCGGGGGTGAGATTTACAAATTATCCGAACTATCCTCTTCTGAATTCTGAAAGTTTGAATACTCTGACCGGAATTACCCCAGAAGGTAATGCCGTAACGTAAATGGGAGTAAACGTTTGCAAAATATACGCAACGGGAAATACGTGGACTAACTGCGTTAACTAAGATTCGGAATGCGTAACACAATTTGCTTAATTGGGAATTAAGATTGTCAATGTGACAATTCCATTTGAGGTTGTCTTGAATATGGAGACCTAAGAATTTTGTATTTGTAACAGTTTTTAATTGTGTTCCGTTTAAAGAAAGAGAAACCTGGGGTAAAGATTTTGTGATACTATTGTGAAATGACATAGACACTGTTTTGTCAGTGTTTACAATGAGACGATTTGCATGGAACCAAGTCGAAAGGTTAGACAAAACTTTTTGAGCATTGGCGTGTTTACATAGTAAATTAGTGTCATCAGCAAAAAGAACCATTTTGCAATCTGATGTGGATGATGACATGTCGTTCACATACAATAAAAAGAGTATAGGGCCGAGAATTGATCCTTGGGGTACTCCGCAAGTAAGTGGCTTTGTTTCTGAAAGACAACGCTCAAGTATTTTATTTTTAGTATAGGATATTTCTACTTGTTGATATCTATCTTTTAAATAAGAAGTTAGCCATTGATGTGGAAGTCCACGAATGCCTAAAGAATGCAATTTGGTAAGGAGAATTCCGTGATCGATGACATCGAATGCTTTGGATAAGTCAAGAAAAACACCCTGAGGATTTTCTCCACTGTCTAGAGATGTGGTAACATCGTTTAAGAAGGAAAATATGGCGCTTGTAGTGGAAAAGGATTTCCTAAAACCGTGTTGATCGTCAGAGAGAATGTTATATTTTGATAAAAAATCTAGAAGACGCTTATAGAACAATTTTTCTAGGATTTTTGAGAAAGTGGGTAGTAGAGATATTGGTCGGTAATTTCCAATATTAAGTTTGTTTCCTTTCTTGTGTAAAGGTTTCACTTTAGCTCTCTTAAATATATTGGGAAACACCCCTTCCGATAAAGAACTATTAAAAATATTTACGAGTGGATTTAATATAGCGTGGGACGAAGATTTAACAATAAACTCAGGTATATCATCTATGCCTCGTGAAAATTTGTTTTTTAAGGAGCTGATGATTCCCATGACTTCACTGGCGTTAGTTTCGGAAGTGAACATAGAATTGGGTATGTGGGTGGAAATAATTGGAGGACATTGATTTGGATATATTGAGTTCGGTATTTTACCAACTTCTGAGAATTGAGAATTAAACAAACTTGCGATGTTCTGAGGATTCTTTACGATTTTGCCATCGTTTAGTAAAGAAACATTTTCTTAGCGATTTTCAGAAGTTGACGTGTAATTGTTAACAATATTCCACATGGCTTTCATCCGGTTGTTCGATTTAAGTATATGCCTGTCGTTTTCCATAACTTTAGCTGCATAGACTACTTTTCGGAGAATAGTCTTATATTTACGAAAATAATTATGGAATTCGGGTGGTTGGTTATAGCGTTTTGAAAGATAATATAAACGGCGTTTGTTTTTTGAAGAAATCCTTATCCCTTGGGTGATCCATCTATTGTATATAAATAACAGAAGGTACAATTTTCACAAAAAAAACTGTACACATTTTTTGAAACAGTTAACCCTCGTAATTATAAAATTATAGGATTGTTTGTTTCTTTTACTTACCAACCATAAGTTTTCTTGAAAATTTTGGGTAAAATAGGAGATATTACTCTATGACATGGAAACACTACAATACTTTTACTGCTAATTTGTGGCTGACAAATTAATACATATGATGAACAATGTTTGATATTTTTAAGTTAATGTATTCGACTTTTTACATATTTCGGTAAAAAAATAATACGATAAGGTACTTCTAACAAAATCAATGTTTTCAGAACGGAAGCAATTAATGATGAGACAGCAATACTGCATTATCATTGCAATCTTTTTAACAAGAGATTATCAGAGAAATATTTTAACACTCGCTCAGAACAAATTATTTTTATGAAACCATATGAACATAAATTTATTATTTACACGCGTTATTAATAAATCTTAAAAACAATCCCATTAGTTTCTTTCTACAATATAAAAATTTCAATCGTTAATGACATCTATTAAAAACATTCAACAATGTTCCTATTTTATCAGTTGGAATAATGCAAAATAGTCGTCAACATAACGAACATGAAGTAGAAGAACAAAATTTAAATTATAAAGACATGAATTTTCGAGATTACGCAAAACAAATTCAGACAAAAGCGGACTAACATTGGCTATCCCTCTACATTTATATTATTTCTGATTAAATGTAAAATTAGTAGTGTCAATAATCGATTTTAAGCAATGACAGTTTCATCTTTCGGAATGTTACAGAACTCATATTGTGCTTTCTCAAGATAAAATACTATTCTGGCCCTGGTCCTGGCCCCATCCTCCCCGGGTTTTGCTCCGGTTTTCCTTCGGTTAGAAGTGGATTTCTTATACAGGTTCTCTAGGGTTTGTCTAGGGGCATGTTTATTGTAATAATAAACCGCGAATTTAGTCTTATTTCAATTCTTATGATTTTTAAACACTATACTCAGAATAATCTATAGTTCGATAATAATTTGTACATGTAAAATAAATTTTTTGAGTTAAATTACAAACATATTGACATTCTATTAGTATTATAACTCGCAGCTAACTTTTTGTCTTATCTAGGAACTTATGCAAAAAAAAATTGAATCCGCCTCTGCCTTAGGGCCCTTGATTGGAATTGATGGGATGGTCCCTTGCTTGCTTCCGGAGAGTAAATTAGTTTATTGTCCTCCACGTGATCATACGCAGTTTGTACTGCTTTTTTGACAATACATTTATTATTATTATTTACCGATAAGTCATTAGGTAGACTTGTAAAAAGTGAAACACCATCGAAAGATGTCATACAGTAATATGTAAGAAATCATGAAGTGTACTAACTATTGATAATCCAATACACGGTATAATTATCCCAGCAGGGTTAGCTGTCCTGCTTCTAACGTAAGCTACGTTCGTAAATGTCCTGTGTATTTTTAAGTTTAATTTTCTTTATGATTTTACTTTCTCGAGTTTTTTCGATTCGGTAGGAGTACTTAAGTATATACTTTAGTGTAATGTTATAAGTACTTTGTTTCGAGTGTGTTAAGATAAGAATAGGCTCGAAAAACACTACAGCTCGTTTAACTATTCAAACAAACCTTATCAACTTGTGTTTTTTGTTATTCTAAGGTGTAATATAGTGTAGGACAGGATCATCATTTATAGTCTCTGGGAGCATTACGGTAAAATATTACAAATTTGTTTCAAGTATTTCTATAGCAATCAAACTCTCATTGTAGTAGTACTTCTCGAAATAGTTGCCTGAATTCGTCTCTAAAACATCACAGAGCTAAAATACTTCAGTAGTATTAACTAAATTTCTTATTTCAGTGCGATAATGATTTGCCTCTTTATTAATACTTCTCGGTTATCTTGTTTTGCAGCTGCTTTTGCTATAAATTATTAACGAAATCACAACAATGTAACAACATGAATCAGAAAAAAAGAATACACGCAGTATTCAGTATTGTATGCTTATATGTATGGACTTACGAATTATTTTACAATCCACCAATTAATAAAAAAGTTCATAGTTAACACCTCTCAATGTTTTGATTTTATTTTCAATTTAAGGTTCTGTACTTGAAAATAATGTTTTTACAACTTTTATATAATTTTGCTTCTACGAGTCGGTCACGAAGATTATAGATAGGTTCAATAGGTTGTCCACCTCACGTACCGCAATCGATCTCAGGCGGGCACATTAGTAAGCTCCACAGTCAACAGTCATGCAAATGAAGATTCTCGTCTCCTGATTAGCAGCCAATTTTAATTTTTTTCTGCTGATGTAATTCATCAATTTTAACTGTATTTTGCATTTTTATTTGCAATAACCCTTAAGGTAGAGTTAGCATACGTAGAATTAAATCACAAATACCCGAAATCGGCATAAATAAATAATGAAATCACCATAAGAACATGTTACAACTCGAAACACATACCTAACCGGCCATTTGAATGAGATAGCACTTTTCAACACGGGCCACTCCACCCACTTCTGTACACCTTCCCGACCTTTTTTGGTGCTCGATCTAGCCATCTGCAGTTCTTCTCTTCCCCCAACCCTCCAGGGGACTTTCATCTAGTAATTACGTGTTTGGCAAACACGGGGACCCCGAGCTGAGTTTGGAATTAATTCCACTTACTTGTTAAGGCTCCTTCCTTTCACTTTCCTGACCTTCCTTTGTCACCTCTTGTTCTTTTCGATCCCGGCGCTAGTAGGGCTAGGGTATTTTTCATTTTCCTCATTTTTTGTAAAGTTTGGATATATGTTTTGAGATATGTTTTGATATATGGTAATTCAAGAGGGTTTTTAATGGGTATGGCTGAGTCGTTCAGCGAGTCCCACATGTTGGCTCTCCTTAGTGCGTAACTGCATTTTCCTTCCAGTCCAGAATTTTAGGGCTCTAATGACGTCGACGAGCCGTAAAACCCCACAAAAAATATTATACCTATAAACGTTATCCCCCCTTCGGTTTCTTGCTCCTCTCAGTGAATATTGATAAAAGCAGACTGGGATGTGTTTAAATGCTACATCAATCTTTGCGATGAGTATTTCGCCGATGAAGATACTATGGCATCCCATTTCACAAACGCGGTTCTCGAAGCCGCGGATATTGCCATCCCTTAATCATCACGTAACCCAAGGTATTACCCAGTTCCATGGTGGAGTTCGGATTGCGCAAAGGCGGTCAGCGCAAGAAAGAAAACTTTAGCGCGACCTAGCAAGTATCCCACTGTTGACAATCTCATTGAGTTTAAAAGGCACAGAGCCAAAAACGAAC
This sequence comes from Laupala kohalensis, assembly GCA_002313205.1. Taxonomy (NCBI): domain Eukaryota; kingdom Metazoa; phylum Arthropoda; class Insecta; order Orthoptera; family Trigonidiidae; genus Laupala; species Laupala kohalensis. Next base: position 162,798 of record NNCF01128035.1, read on the forward strand.
TCTTCGAGAAAGTAAGTCGTCCTCCTGGAACTTACATTTCATCTGTTACAAGCCGCACTCCATCATCAGTCGCATGGCCGAAAGTTTTCAAGGTTCGTGGTCCTCCTTTTCCATTCCCAGTCTTAATATAAATGGACGGCCTCAAACTTCACCCGAAGCCATTGCTGAGGAACTTACATCGCACTACTAACTCCTCCTCTTTCGTATAGCCATTAATAGTATTGCGTTAGTGGATCGAGAACCGCACGGGAAAAAATACCTGAGCTGGGGTAGCTAATATATTGGCTGCCATCCGGACAGCTAGCAGAGCTGACATCCGTCTGCTATGACATGAATTTTCGTTCTTATGCACCACACCGTACAGCATTAGCTCTCATAGCTTAAGTAGCTTATCGACAAGGTAAGAATAGGGAACCTATAGTAGAGGATGTTGTCAACCAGTAATATACATTCCCTGATTTAGAAGAGACAGTCTAGTTCGCGAGCATAATACTCGTAATGACGCTAATCATCGTCCTGGCGTGTCAGTAACTCTTTGCCTAAAAGTATCATATTCAGGATTAGTTTTAAAAATTTATCTTCCAAACAATATAAAAGATTGAATGTCTTCACATTCGCGGCTAACATTCGCTTGTGAATACGAGGGGGAAGACTGCAACCCGGAACAGCGGAAGCACGCCTGGCTGCAATTCCCCTCTGCGTCGCCAGCTACATCGGCCGCTTTTCTTCTCGCGTAGCCCCTTTATAACAAGAGGAAAAGTGCCGCGGTCGAGAAAACGTTTTACAGCTACAAGCGCCTACAAGCAACCAACTGGATACTGTTTGACTTGGGAACGATATCAGGACATCTCTTGGCTACTCGGAGAAAAATATGGGCTCTAATGACGTTGTTGATGAGCCCTTAAAGCCCCACCAAAAAGAAATACTCTGAGAACTGACTTAGTTACAAATTTGGACACTGTACGCTGTAGAATAAAGCTTTTTTTATCTTAACAAAACCGCATTGGTTATAACTTCTTATTTCCTTGTCCATACACAACAAGTTAACGAGCGACGAGGAAAAAGCGAGGTATATTTTCTGGTTTCTTACAATTTTCATGACATTTCTGTTTCAATGGAGCAATTGGCACATGATATCACTCATGCAGCAACAGCAGCAGGCCTTCCAGAAGCAACAAGAGACATTTAAGACAATATTGGAACGATTAGTACAAGTAACTTCGATCCAGTTTTTTCTGAGCTATGGGGTAACCCAAAAAGATAGGAAACGGGCGTTTCTTTTATCGAATATAGGAGATGCAGCTTGTTCATTGTTTAAAAAGTTCAGTATGGAAGATGACATCGCGCAATTAAGATATGAAGAGTTAAAAGATTGCATGACTTATCATTATATTAGACAACCTCACGTCGTTGCAGCTAGGTATAAATTCTTTTCTTGTAGATAAAAGCACGGCCAAACGCACACAGAGTGAGCTACTGAGTTGCGGGGATTAGCTACGGACTGCAAATTCTTTTGTGGCAAAGAACAGACTAGGACTTCATACCTAGACTCGCTCAATAGAGACCTTATCGTAATGCATACTCCGGAAGAAAGGATAAGAATCGATACTCTTCAACAGAGTGATCTGTCTCTGGACGAGATTTTGAGAACTGTCTAAAGTTGAAGTTACGAAACTTACAGCTGCTCAGAGGGTATCAAATAGTGAATTTTTTCAAGTTGATGCAGGATCTGTAACGAGTTGAAGTGCTAAGAAGAAGCTGGAAATAACAGGTAGAAATCAGTTCCCGCGATTAAAGATACAATGGACGCAAACGAAAGTCATGTAGGGATTGCTTCACCAGACATGAACGTAGGTCAGACATGAACGCTTTTTTTTAGGTCAACGTTTCGGACTTTCAAAAGAAGGATCATATAGCAGAAGTTTGCTGTAGCAAATATTTTGCTCAAGAATAGGTGGAAGTAGAAGGCATGGACATACAGGCGATCGACTCGGTATTGCCACTTACAACAGAAAATAAGATTTTTATAGTTGTTAATAGGAAGTTAACACGGGGGTAGGAGTAACCCTAATTAATCTCTCAGTTTACGAAGCGTTAGGATGACCCCGTTGTTCTCCAACCAGAAAGAAATTGTTCGGATATGGCAAGCAACTCATTCCTACTGGGGGACAGCTAGAAGTGCAGGCAACGTACGAAGAGATGAAGAAGAAACTGTCGCTCATAGTGGTTAATAGATACCTAACAACTAATAATATACTGGGTATGCATAGCTTCCAAGCTTTTGGATTTACAATTCAGGACGTCGACTCTTTAACATGGAAAGACGTTCGTCCAGATGTAAGCAACATTGTGTAGCAATTGACAGAACTTTTTTCCTCGGGTTTGGGCAAGTGCACCAACTTCACGACTCATCTAACTTTCAAAGATGGAGCGCACTCTAGATTTTTCAAGTCTCCTACGATTCCCCTTGCCATACGTGAGACAGCGAAAGACGAGATTGATCATTTAGTGGAGCAGGGCGTATTGTCCAAAGCTAGCACCAGTGAGTAAGCAACTACGTTTGTGATAGTAAGAAAACGGAACAGAGGAGTCAGAATATTTGAAGATTTCAAGAGTAATGTTACCGCTCAATTGCTTATGGAGCAATTTCCCATACCCTGAGGACTTGTTTCAGAAAGTGGCCGAAGGCGAAAGATTTTCCAAAATCGATCTCAAAGATGCTTATTTGCAGATTCCTATATAATCCGCGCGGATTATATAGGTACAGTCGCCTTTCGTTCGGAGCAACATCAGCAGCAGCTATTTTTCAAAGAGCCCTGGAGGCAGTCATGCCGCAGTTCCCAGGTTGCGCAAACTACTTTGACAATATAGTGGTGACAGGCAGCACGGAACAAGAACATCTAGAAAACGTAGCACAACTCTTACAGAATTTGAAAGAATAGGGATTCAAAGTAAACCTTATAAGGAAGAAATTTTCTCCCGACCTACGGAAGAAAATGTCAAAACTATCCAGCAACTACCAGTTCCACAAAACATTAAGCAGCTCCAGGTATTCTTAGGAAAGGTAAACTATTATGGGAAATTCATTCCTAACTTTTCTCATATTGCCGCGCCCCATAACGAGCTACGCAAGAAAGGAGTTCATTGGTATTGGGCCCACGCCAGAGAACAGTTCTTTCAGCAATTGAAACTGAAGTTGCAAGAAACGGTACAACTGCAAGATTTCATCCCAGGAGGATTACATCGCTGGCAGTAGATATATCGGATTATGGCATTGGAGCAGTTCTCTCACAGAATAATGAACAAGGGATAGAAAAAACAGTAGCCTTGCGTACAAAACGCTTTAAGTTCATCAGACAAATTATTCACGAATAGAGAAAAAAGCTTTCGCGATTGTCTATGGAGTAATGAAATTCCATGAATACCTGTACAGAGCAAAATTCGCAAATAATCTAAACATCTAATTCACACCCAGCAGCAAAGATCCCAGAAATGACAGTCAGAAAACTTCAATGTTGGGCGCTTTTCCTGTCAGATTAAACTTACTCCATACATTTCAGATCTACCAATCAGCGTGCTAACGCAGACGCACTATAAAGACTGCCAGCAGACCCAGATGCGGAGATTGACGCTCAAGAAATTGCATGTCTGCTGTTGGATAGCTGGGAAGAAGATCACTTAGCCGGTTTCCCACTGAACGCTAGCTCATTGGCAAGAGCAACGGACAGGGACCCACAGCTGACCCGCGTCCAACACAATATATCCGTACTGGATGGCTACAAGTGGTAAGAGTGACGTGATCGATGATGTTATTGGTTAAAATCCAGGACAGGCTTTCTGTACGAAGAGAAGTAATGCTTTCAGCTATTTCAGAAGGAGCTCGCGTCGTTATCTCTAACGCGTTACAGGAAACAATTCTTATGCTTCTTCATGCACGACAAAGGGGAGTGATTCGAACAAACAACTCGCTAGACAGTACCGTTATTGGCTGGGGATAGATCGAAGCATATAAGACATATTTAAATTACAGAGTAAATTAGTTTGTCCTCCACGTGGTCATACGCAGTTTGTACTGTTTTTTGACAATAAATTTATTATTATTATTATTATTTAAATCTTGTGAGACCCGTCAAATCAACCAACCAGCACATCGTGCAGAACTAGGGAAATTGCCAACCCCGGGAGAGCCGTCGCACTGTGGAGTATTTGCCCTCGAAACGCGGACAAAATTATTTTTCAATTTTTTGTCAGAAGTACAAATACTTACTTTGTCATATACGTTGTCAAAAATGTGCTTATAATTGTACGTGAGTGCATTGACATATCACATCCTTTTTTATTTCACATAAAATATTACAAAAATATTTTTTTTATAAATTTCAATTTAGAAAAAATAATTATAATTTCAATTTACGAAAGTTATAAAGCATGATTTAACTTAAGTAAATAAGAGAAAAGTTATAGTTGCAGTATTTATATTATTTATAATATAATTTTTACTATATATGTTATTTATAATCAGGTTAATCTGATTCTTCAGAACTCAGGGCATCTTCATTCTTGTTCTGTAGATTGCTTTTAGAATGTATTAAGAGATAGCTGAAATTGTTTTATGTTACTAAAACTATTATCGTGTATAAGGAAAAATATGATGACGCAGAATTTCAGAACTTACCCCTGGCAATGGTTGTGCAACCACCGAAGAAAAAAACTATCCAGTTCTTTTTGCACAGTATTCAAATATTATTTAAAAAGTTCACTTCACAAAAAAGAATTTCACTTAATAACCAAAATTCTCAATTTATGTCAAAATTCTTGAAAAGATAATTCACACGGAACTCCCTGGAGACAGTGAAGGGTGTTGAATGGAGGGGCGGCAGATAACTCTGGATTTATACAACAAGTGTGTGTTAGGTATATCTCAATAATCTCTTTTCTTTCAATATTCTTAAGTTCTCTAAACTCATCACGCAAAATAGAATCCTTTCTGCCTATGATATATTTACAGTTCACCTTCATGCAAATCCTACCGTCGTCCAAGGGCGTCTATTTCAAATTGCGTCCCCCTCCTAATCGAAGGGGGGCCGTGTCAAATATTACAAATTAATTAGATGTATAAACAAGAAATACATTATGCTCCATTGTTCATAAAAATGGTGTTAACGTCAATATTTGCAATCACGCTTCATGAACGTAATCAAGCGCATTAATTTTTTAAATATTCATAAAAAAGGGTTGGGCAACTTTGGGCAAAAAATTTCTTTTGTGGTCTTTTCTTCATACGTCATATATTAACACATTGGACTCAAAGTTGCGCGACAGCTTAAAAAATCGCATTAAAAAATCAACGTTAAATATAAATTTCCGAAAACATTTGTTTAAAAACATTTTTCACTTAATTTAATTCCAATGATAATAAAAATAGAAATAACTAAAGAACATACACTTATTAATCACCGTGTAAAATTTGAAGTCAGTCCAGCGAACCACACGGGTAGTATAAATTTATTTCTAAAACGTTGCAAATGCTAAAACTTTAAGGATATCTGCGAACATACAAACTTTACTTTTAATCTGCGATAGCAGACTCCAGGATGAACCGATTTTCCATAAATTAACATCGTTAGACGCGCCAGTTAATCAGGTGATATAAAATTTAATGTGAAACATTTGATTTTTCCTTGTCCGGGTTTTGACCTCAAATACTCCATCGTGCGTCGGACAGAATCCACCGGGATTTCGTCGGATTCTTTTTAGGTAGCATGAGGATAGTGGTTGATACATTATCAAACAACCCCAACATTGTAGAAATGCAAACTCTAGTGCTATTATTGAAGCCTTGCAAAAATATTTGTGACGGAAGCTCTACCTAGAGTTCAATCAGCTTGCAACAACATATTTTGGCGTCCTCTTTCTATCCTCAATTAAACGGAGAAGCTGAGAGGCTAGTGCGCACTTTCAAGCAAGCAATAACGAAGGCTAGGGATGCAGAAACTCCTCGGGCAAATGCTCTCCCGAGTATTTTGGCAACATATCACACATTATCTGGAAATACTGGAAGAAAATCCTACATGGCAGGCAGCCGCGAACATTATTGTCCCTTCTACACCCTATTGCACCTTTTATACAAGATTTTAAGAGAAGGTATCAAGTGGGAGCTAACTTTTTTGTGAAAACTATCAAAAATCATCCAAAATGGATGCCAGGAGTCGTAACTGGGTACCGAGGAACCAGAGTTTATACAGTGCGTACTCCCGACAGGGAGTCACATCGTTATCAGGATCAATTGAGGCTCAGAACGATATATTATGTTCTGGATACACGGTTACCGATGGGTAACAGTAGGGATAGGGCTCTCTCACATCTAATGGAAATTCCTAACCCACAGGAAGATACACCACAACCGGTATCTTCAGCAGCAGAGCAACAAATGCTGTTCCCACAGCAACAGGAGCAGTCTACCATAGGGGTGGAACGCGAGGAGCAACAACGACGACCTCAGCAACAGGAGCACCAAAGGCAACAGTTTCTGGATCCACAGCAGGAGCAACAAGGCAGAGCACTCGGCGTAGGAACAGACACCACCCGTATACAACAAAATAGATGGAGAGGATGCTGTGTACGTAAGGCGACACCGCCAACTTAAATCGCGCGGTCATCCGATTGTCTTCGATGCCCGCGCATTGTGGAAGCCACGAGGGGGAAGTCTGCACTCCGGAACAGCGGAAACATGTCTTCCCCTCCGCATCACCGCCTACATCGGCCGCTTTTCCATTCGCGTGGCCCTCTTATAAGAAGAGAAAAGCGCCGCGGTCGGGAATAAGAGTTCTGCAGCTGCACGAGCCTACAAGCAACCAACTGGATACTTTGAATACTGCTACGACTACGCTTCCATCACCGAACTACAGTACTTGGATATTGGCTTACTTGGGAACGACATCTGGACATCTCCTGGCTACTAGGAGAACTGACTTAGTTAATGGATTATGAATTTGTACATTGTAAGCGGTGGAATAAAGCTGTTATTTTATCTTAACAAAATCGCGTTGGTTATAACTTATTTCCTCCTCCATATACAACAGAATGTCATTTAATATTTTTGTTATTATCAATGTCGAATTTTGATTGCACATTATATCTACGATTCATTTTGGAATAATAAATTTATAACAGTATGTACTTAATATAGAAAAATTATAGATATAAAATACGCTAGTGTCCTAGGGTCATTGATTGGAATTGATGGGATCGTCTCTTGCTTGTCTCCAGAGAGTTACTTAGTTTTATATCTTCCACGAGGTCATACGCAGTGTGCAACTTGTTTCTGACAGTTTATTTATTCATACGAAATGTTTTCTTTATGACTATTAGGTGGCCCATACGGTCGAGAGAGTTTAGCTGAAGATAAGAATGATTTTCTATGTGTATTTTATGTATAAAGTTGTATTGTTTCCATCTGTTAAATAGCGCTTCCATCTAGTTTTAAATTGATTATTATTTATAAACTGAATATCGATTAATTTTTACGTATGTTGTACTATCCCCTAACATTGACTCTATTTTCTCAATTAATTCGTGTCGTAAAAGTGGTACAACAATATTGCACCAGCTGATGTTGAAAATAATTATTTTCTTTTTATTGGTTTCATTATTTGTAATATCGTTCTTTATGATCCATGAGGTTGTGGAATCCTGAGAGGGAATAGACATTAATGAAGATATTATCGCGAATTGCGAATACGCATCTTTTTAAAGCGTTTAAATGTTCACTGTTAACTTCCCCTAAAATTAGACCATTGTGTATGATTAATCCTTCATTTAAACCTCTACTTCTTAATTTCAATATAACTTTAACAAATTCCTCTGTCTCCCCTTCTACTAAGTCGTGCTCTCGGAGATGTGTTCATACGTATCGAGCACCCGGCCGAGAACTATATTCCACTCAACTCACGTGTAATCAAGGCATTGGCGAAAAGAATTTGTGTATGAACATTAGACTTGTTAGTGAATGCATTTGTATAGAGAAGAAAAAGGGCTGGTGGATTACACTAAAACAGTTTTTTCAAATTTAATTTATAACTTCCCATGACTAAATAGTACAATAAAACATTTAAGTTCAAAATGTTTCCTTGTCATCTCGTGCTCAAGCCAACCTGCCACGACAAGGAAAAAAAACACGGAAATGTGTATATTTCATTCATATTTTATAT
>NNCF01128035.1:171080-202575 GCA_002313205.1 Laupala kohalensis
TATATATATATATATATAAAAGGTATATTTCATTCGGGATTATAAAAGGGTAGACTGAGGCAGCCCCGAATCTTAACTACAAGTTACAGACGTGGAGGTACAGCAATTCCATTATTATTGAAAGTCATTTAAGTTCCAAATACTCGGCTAGAATATACTGCAAATCCGATTCCTGTTTCATAGATGGTAAACTTACCAAACTTTTCTATTCTAAATATTACGTCACGTTCGTTACCTTCCTTCATTTTTCTTCCAGCTCTCCTTATTTCCCTCCTCGGAAAGACGACGCAACGATAGAGACTTTGGTTCTGTCACCTCTCTCCACAGTTTCTTCTCAGCCGAGTGTATTTATATTCCTTGTCTCAGCAGCATGTAGTCTTAGGCTCTATTTTCGTCGCAGAGTTGCCAACACGACACGCTGCAGCGGTTTTGACGCCGACATGGTGACAATAGAGATATGGTGGCGTGGATGTAATAGGAATTGTTTACGATTGTTCCTGAACGAAACTCACGTAGGACTGTGAGAGATGTTACGAATGTTTCAGTAATTGTATAGTTTAAAATCTTTCGTAACAATTATTTTGCATATAAATTTCTGAGTGTGAGCATACGATTTGATTAGTTAAAATTTTCAGTCATACAAGTTTTGTGCAAGTGTAAGGAAAGTACATGAAAAAAATCGATATCTCCTGAGAACGGGTTGGCCCCAGGAGATTATTTCTCCTTCAAGAGAATAGCCCAGTCAAATTAGAAAAAAAGAGCGATTAAGGGAAATAAATCCCGGAGTTTTGAAATTTCGCTTGATTGTTTCTTGGTACCTACTGTTTAGCATACTAAAAATCCTGGAGGATTGGGTTAAAGGTACATTTGTTTACGATTTTTGCAAATATCACCGAAATTATTGGTGCTAGCAAAAATGACTCCGTAAACGATATTAAAGTTGATAAAATTTCCCATTAAAACATCCTATTCATTTTCTTTGTAGCATCAATACTTAAGTTATAGGCTGCGAAAGTTGTCGAATTTTCGTGTTGAGTTTGAATGTACATTTTTCGATCGTAATTGTTATTTCAATCGCACATACCTATGTATATGTGTATACCTATGTATAATATACACTATTATACCTGCTGTGTATAATATATTTCCGTCACTCTCATAGATACCATCTAACAAGCTGCAAGTTTCAATATCTTCCAAGAAACATCAGTAGGTAAATAATAGTACCAATAAAATCAAAGCACGTCTGGTATAGTATTTTCAAGCAGTCTTTACTTGTTATTTTAGAACCATTTTCAAGCAGTCTAATGTTGTCCACAGCAGTGTAAGTACCTCCTTACACAAACGGACTGCGATTGCGTGAAGATGGTATCATTCATGGATATTGTTTGGTATAATTTTTTTCTTTAAATTTTGCGCCCAATCCAATATTAAACCAAGTTTTTGTCTTTTACTTGCAATAAGAAATAATTTGCAAAAATAATTAACCAGTAGGATAAGTTAACAGGGGAACAACATGTAGATTTTCGTACATCACGAGAAACCAGAGATGAAAATGGGAAGAAGTTGTCAGAGTGGTTCAGGTGACACCCACCTTTTCCTGAATTATCGTCACTGGTATCGTTTGCAACAGGCATTGTTGGGTACTGTAATGTGAATTACCATAGGGCTGTGGAAGTGGGAAAGGCTACTATGGCAAACGTGATAGGACAAAACTTCGGAGAGATGAAACAAACTCGAAAAGACAGTATTATCCTTGGCTTCTATGAGATGCACTGTCAAAATTAATAATGTGAAGGAGGTTGATCCACTTATTAATATCAATTTTTAAAAAGAGTGGGATGACTTACTGGACCCGCTAAAATACGAACGAGCACCTTTTCTATTAGCTCTTTTTAGTGAAAGTGGGATGAGTATTACGAAAACATCTGCTTTGTACGATGTTTTCCCAATTGAAAAGACAAAACTGGATGTAAAATATTCTGAAAGTGTGATTGATGGTGGCGTTCTTTTGCATCGAGTCAAGTGGAATGTTGGATCAACTTTCTCTTTTATAGTCAATCAGTATGTGACATTAGTAAAAAACATTGCGGTCAAAATTGCACCGTCGTGTTTGGTTACTTTGACGTCACGCATAGCACTCAACGCGCTAAACAAAAGTTGAGAAGTGGTGCGATGACTTAAGTTGATAGAAACAAAACTAAATTCACTGACATGTCTCATAAAATGAAATAGACGGGCTGAACCAAAAATAGCAGAGGGTGATGCTTATACCAGCATTGTGCGATGTGGAGTTGACATAGCAGCGTCTAACCGGTGTACGGCAAATATAAGTGAAGACATAGATTTGCTGGTTGGATTAGCTCCATAACAAAAAAACATACCTTTCGAAACAAGACAAGTTTCTTGAAGTTGAAAGTAAAACATTTTCTTCCTCAGAGACATAAAAACAAAGCTACGTTTTTCATCAAGTATTCTTTCTATTCATACATGGATTCAGTGTTTGTGATACCACCTCATGTGTGTATATAAGTGAGTGCTTTACGTTTCATATACGAAAGCCTCAACGCCATCGCTGATGCATTTTTCAATCCTACTAGGGGCAGTGCCAAAAGCTGGGGAGCAGATGTTTTTAACTATCTACCGTGCTTGCCAACAAGATTTAAATTATCATAGGCCCTCAGCATTCCTTAAAACAGCAAAGAAGTCAAAGACAGATCTTTTACCTCTTCCTCTACCCAGAAGCACGCTTTTAGAGTGCACTTGCAGGTACAAAGCTAGTTGAGCAATCAGCTTCCACCAGAAGCGTGGAAGTGGATACGAGATAACGATAGGATCACAGGAACCTCTGATGACGAAGGATCCTGCGGCTCCTAATGTAATATTGAAGACAAATTTAGGTAAATGTATGACAGGCTCTGGACTCACATGTGGAAGGAATAAAATGCTCTGCAGTCTTTGGCAACTGTGGGGGAACTTACTCTAATAGGCCGATACAAGACCAGAACCTTGATGAAAGTGCAACAGAAGAAGAAGAATATTGAATAAAGCAACGTATGAATTTCCACATATAAACCGTAATAAATTACAAATTATAAAATATTTTGTGTGGCGTGTTATTTTATGTGTAAAAATTCTCTCAAGTGGGGAGGAGAGTTTCCAGAGACCTTGAAACTGGTGGCAGATTGGCGGTGGGGGGTGAGTGGTTGAGGGGCACCCCCTTCACCAGTCACAAGACATGTGCCTAGACATAATCATTTTTACTGTAGTACCTAGTACATACTATACCATCTGATATTTATATATACTCGTACATAGATAGGTACGTTCGAAATACCGATTACAATGGAAAAAGTTGTATTATGTAATATATATTATTATGTAGTGTATATTATAATACACACCAGGTGGTACAGTATATAAAAGTATACGTGTATACACAGGTATGTGCGTTTGAAATAACAAATAAGATCGAAATATCTACATTAAAACCCAACTCCACGAAAATGTGACAACTTTCGAAGCCTATAACTTTAAAAGTATTGGTGCTACAAAGAAAATGAATAGAATGTTTGTAACTGGAAATTTTATCTACTTTAATTTTGTATACAGAGTACTTTTTGCTAGCACCAATAATTTCGGTGATATTTGCAAAAATCGTAAAAAATGTTCCTTTTACCCCCTCACCCCCCATCCTCCAGGACTTTTAGTATGTTAAACAGTAGGTACCAAGGAAGAATCATGCGAAGTTTCAAAACTCTGGGATTTTTTTCTCTCAATTGACTGGGCTAGAATAGGAGTGTAATAATTGCACGTTATTTAGTCATTTAATTTATTGCATTCACTCATCTGGTTCCATTTTAACATCAACTTTTACAAAGATGAACTTGAGTGGGAGTCCTCAGGGGCAGCTAAGCCAACAATGAAGAGAAAATTTTTTTGACAAGAAGGGGAACCCAAAAGGAACACCAGAGCTAATAAAAACAAAGAAAACTGCGAAGAAGGAGAAGAAAAAATCATCTTGAGATTCTGATGAAGCGGAGTGGGTATGACCAAGAGATGAAGACGAAGATGCATGGCCCGTATATTTTACAATGGCTTATTTTTGAATTCAGTACCCGATGATAAATTAATTCAATGACCTGCATGCATGGAGTGGTTACACGAGAAGTGTAGTAGTCATAAAGAACAATCTACTATTTTTATTGTAGTGTTCAAATTGCATCGAAAGAATAATAATTTCTGTATTACGATGCTTTTCATACATGTGAGGCATATTCTGAATATTATTCACAATTGTTATAACTTTTCTTCACGATAATTACATGCTCGATTTTACCCCGCCCTTTGTGAATACTGATTACAGAATTTCTTCTTTTTGTGTTCATCATACATTACTTTCCTCTTGGTATCACAAACTACATTCAACTGGAGGCTGGTATTGCGTTACTGAATAATGCGAAATCAGTTGCTTCAGTGAATCAAAAATTTATGCTACCCGGTTTTGCCATCTTCCCCTACATTGATGAAAGGATTTTGGTACAAATACATCCTAATGATTAGTTTTATTTTTTTCATTTTTCTTATTAATGATATTTTATCATTTTTAGGTATTACGAGTATATCAAATGTAGACTATTTCATGATTGGTTACGACTATGGTATCGCCAAGATATCAAATTAGAGTTGGAAAGTTGAGAGGGGCACACTCGATATATTTTCTTTCTTTTGTGAAATGCTATCACCATCAGTAACACGTTGAGTAGTACAAGCTATCCCATGCGCGATTTGGGAAGTAACTCTGCTTTGTTTATCCCTTTATTAGAGTTCGAATAGGGAAAAATTTTACACAACTTCGGACACCATCACTAAATTTCTAAACATTCACGTTCTGGTCATAGAAATACAAAGAATTGTTGTTACTTAAAATAATTATAGACATTTTTTCCATTCGCAGTCAACACCATTAAAACGACGATTAAATCAATGAAAATGTTTATTCTATAAATGACGATAAATCATTGAAAACTTTTCGCAGATATTCGTAAGCAAATTGGTTGGTTGATAAGAGCAATAAAAACATTTTTTTAGGTAAAACGTTTTATCCTCGCGGACTTATTCTTCAGCTACGATTTGATAAGTAGAAAATAGACATTTTGAGGAGTATAACCCTGACTTTCTAAACTACGTGTGTACGTAGGAGGGAAGAAGGAAAAATTACGGTATTATACCGAACTCTTCGAGATATAGGGCAACCGTCGACCAGTTCTACTACAATGACCTTCTCCGATTGCCGACCGGACGCTACCAGCTGGAAATCCGGGGTATTCACGAATGCTAAGAAACTTTGACAGCATTATCAGGTAGCTCACTCAATTTCCGTACCTTTTGAAGCACCCAGTTCCTTTCATGTCATAATAAATGTCTGATTCTAAACAGACAAAACAGAGATCCTTAATCAACAACCTTCGCTTATTTAATCAAGCATGGTATGGTTTTGAGAGACTATTCCTTTTGCAAGAGAACTCGCGTTCCTAAAATAAAATAAAAATTTGGAATTTTTTAGATTTTAATAGTTCCATTACTTCATTATATCACTACCATGAATAGACTTCTTGAACAAGTCAAAGGAACCGATTTTTCATTCAACCTGTCGTACTCCTTTTCTAATTGTCATGCAATGATAAATCGCACATCAGATCAATAAAATGTATGAAGAAATTAAAGATGACGATAAATCAGCAATAGCTAAATTAACCCTAAGTTAGCTACAGCGTAACGCATCACCCAAGCAAGGTATGTTTTCTTCCTGTAGCAGAACTTTTGTGTGTCAAGGCATGGGATTCTTAGTATGCTTCTTTCAGTGCGTTTCTTAGAGAGCAGAAATTTTAGTTTGTTTGTAAATGAGCTTTCGGTCTGTGCCTTTGCTTCTAATTGAGAAAAATTATTCGTCAAATAAACATTTTGTCCACTATCAAAGAAAATCTGATTTCCAATAGTTTCGGATACACAGCTGAACGTTATTGGAAATCCCACTCGTTCGTAGCAGAGGTTCTATGAAAGGTGAATGAAAGATTGTGCAGCCGCAAAGGCGACCGGACCGCAGGGACTGGCCGCGTTCATTTCGAGGAATTCGAAGCTCTGCATAGATAACGCAGACAAACTCTGCAGCAAGAGCAGTGCACACCGCATTCCCGCTTAGTTCGGATTCTGTGCGTACGTCACCGTTCCCGTGAATTTCCTTCCCTCAGAGGATCGACAATAAAACCCTGTTGCTCCATTTTGGTCGGGTACGTCATACAGAAATCCAACTATACGTAAATTAATTAGCCACCTTTGTAGGATCCGGAATTCGACTTCTTGGTAATCTCGATCCCATAGAATAATACAATACTAGAAGGGGTATTGTCAGCATTCTTCGAATTTCCAGAAGTGAATTCACCGCTGTTTATGGAAACGAAATAAGGTACAAGAAAGGAACGTAAAAAAAATATGTCGTTGGCGGGAAATGTTTATGAATTTGAACATCCATCACCTAAGCCAGCAAATTCAGTAGATGCTAATGTTCAAACAAAAATGCGAGAAGTAAATCATCAAATTGGCCCAGATCCAAGATTCTTCGACATCTTGTTTATTCTGCGATGAGAGCCGCGTCGTTAAAAAATGGCAAGAAACGCATTAGTTTTCACATATCTCGATATCACTTCCCTTTAAAGAACACATTACAACATAGACGAGCTTATAATATGGTCATTTTTCATCTCCTACATGCATGGGTAAAATATATTTTATCAGAAATATTGAACTGATGTTGGTATTACGTCTGTCTCCACAAACGATCAAAATATTGTTATAGAAATCGTTTAAAAATCTTAATGCCAACAACAAAATTGTGGGTGCAATAAATGGAGGTGGATACCTATGATTTTTATTGGACTTGTCTCTTTTTCTTATTATCTTCCTACATAGAGATGCCATGCTCACTGTACGACATGCAATAACGTGAGATTTTAGTTTATTTTCGATATCACACATGGTATGGAAAATCATCCATGATTGATTCATACAGAACACTAAATCGATGGCACTAGAAACAAATAATTTACATTATGGTTCTAAAAATATATTTGTAACAAGTTCACATGACTAAAATTTATAACAGAATGAATATTCCACGCAATTTCCAGCAGAACACACGATGCTAAATTTGTTCATACTTTCGTGCTGGGATCTTTGAAATAACTCAGTCCACTGTCGATCGTGGCCGCCTGGAGGGAGACAGGGGGTCGCTTCATTGGTCTGGGAATACGTGGAATCTCGCGCGCGCCCTTTCGTTCTCTTTCCGATGCCGAACACGTCACCGCCTCCGTGGCGCGCCCCTGACGAGGTCGCTTGTCTTGCAGGGTCAGCATCCGCGACTGGCGACCCCTCCTCTGCTGTGGCGGTCTCCACCACCCACGCGGCGGCTTCCTGTCACAACGACGCTTCTATCCGAACTCAAATGTTCCCACTGCCCCTGCACCTTCTCAAGCTCATAAATGTCACGACCCCTGCACATAAAATATTCTATTTAAATAAACCCTTCTGTCAAAAAGGCCACGGGAAGTTAAGTAAATAAACGCGGCGGGATCTGTGTCGAAGTATGTCGGAGACTCATACGTTGACTCCGAGTTCGTTGCTCCAGAGACGAAAATAATGAAGAGTCGGTGGCGTCATTATTAAAAGTGACGCTTCTTATTTTGTAACATCATGTTAACAATATAAACTTTTCTGAAAAAAATTATTTACAGAGACAACATTCATCCAACTGAGCTCAATTACTTCACACACATCATATTGATTCAAATAAAATTATCTCCGTAATACTATCATTTTCCCCGTGCTACATCAGTATACAAGTTGACTGCGGTGATCCTTATGGTCGTTTGAAAAGTAGGGGGAATTTTAAATTCGTGCTCTTGGAAATATTTAAAATTTTCACGCAATATGTAATTCGATATTTTGTTAGTACTCCGACATAAATTATTGTATGAAGTTGTAATCTCATTACCATTTTTACCTTTAGCAGAATGTTACAAGTATGCATGTAGCATTTTCATGTAACATATCACGAGAAAAATAAACAGCAAAAGGTGTGAAAAGTTATTGCTGTGTTGAGTAAGATTGGCCAAGATGTACCGGATGAATAGTACATGAGAACTGCTAACTACGTGAAATTCCTGTTAAGTTCGTATGTCCATACAAGAATCTCATGTTTTCTAGTAATAGCTTTATTGCAATCGTTACTGAATGTTGCGTATATCAATTCCAAGCACATAGAGATTTTAATAAGAAATTAGAATTTTTACTGAATTACAATAAGCTCATATAAATTTCATTCTCTAAATAGAGTAGGGGCTAACAAGATCCATGGATGAGATCCATCAAGCCCCATTGCATGAATGGTTCTGAATTCATTTTTGTCGACATGGCTAACGATCTTCTCCGTTATCAGGGGAATATATTTTTTAAATTTCGCTTTGTCCCAAATTTGTCAAGATTTCTTGGCTAAGATTCCCAGCTTCTTTCTCTATCAGAGAAACCGATATCTAAAATAACAGACATCAAAAATTATAACACAGGAATTAATATACATATGCTATTTTGACACATTTTTGGTCTTCTTAAGTTCAAAGTTATTGCAGACTCCTTACAAACCTTATCAGATTTCACAAAATGTTTTATGAAAAAATGGAGTATCGACAGTTAAACACTATTAATGCTCGATTGGCTGGTCATTCCGATGTTTTCATTAGATTCAAATTACTTTTATACACGGATAGAACATATGGCCACCCCGCAATCAGTGTCACATAATATCTCGCTAAGTACTGGTAAATGGTATTTTATATATCATTGTTTTCATTTCTCAATTATTCTAGTATTATTTTTAATAACACGTAAGATAATAATACATTTCTATGTAACAATATATGTGCCTATAGTATGATTGGTTATATAACTTCAATGTTTATAAGCAAGTTTTAAGGTGGCAAGAATAAATTGGCTTTCCACCCTAAGCGAGATTTTTCATTACTCTACATAGTGGCATGTTATTTAGCCTCTAAACCATTCATAAGAAATGTTCATAAAATTTTCGTGTTCTTAGGAAATCTCCAACTGTGATTCATAGGAATTCCATCTATTGACATTCAGTTTGTCTGTTTTCGAGCTCCATATCGTCCCATATTCACTGGGTGCGAACGTGTTTACGAAACATGACGTGACCCCTTATAAAATGAGGAATCTCATATCCATGCACAGTCGGTAGCGGAGTATATTGGATATGACATTGGATGAGCAGGATGAACGAAGAGTCGACTTCCAACTTCCAAAGGCACAATCCATTTTTTGGACTATATTCACATTTCATGACGAATTAAAAACAAACTCCAGGAAAATGTACTTTTTTCATATATTATTATTGGCTTCATTTTTATAGTAAGAATTCCATGGTCATTTTTATAGTAGGAATAATAAGAATTTCATAAGAATTGCCATTGAATCGTCTCTTTCTTAACAATTTATAGGAATTTGCGAGCTACAAGCACATCAAGATAGTAGCTATGTTCAAAACGACGTAATTCAATTAGAGAAGAGGTATCCTGATTTAAGAGTCCCTTAATAACAACATTAATTAAAAAAGGAACTAATTTTATACATGAACGTAAGGAGTATAATTGCAAATTTTGAAAAAGCTTGAAATTTTTATTATGGGTCTGAAGGTCAAACCATGTGTAGTCAGTTCTGAAACATGAAGTCGGTGTGAGCTGTCCATCAATAGTCTTCTATTCCCAATGCATTCAAATTCAAATCTCAAATTTGGTTTCGATGCATCAATTTAGTCATGAGTTATAGGGGGAACACAATTTTTAACATACACACATAAAGACATTGAACATCATCGCCAAAATTTGAGAATAGACTCTCTTGGAGCCAATTCGTAAAGATTCGAAGAAATCTCAAACTTTTTCTCGATCGATTACAATACTTTCCTCACACACTCTGTATAATTGCAAAGTAAAAATGTATATTGCCCTGACTTCTTGGGTGTTACTTGGCCAAATAATGACAGTGATAACGGAACACGTTCGGTTTGATACAAATGTTATCAATCATGGTTAGTTATAGAAATTCAAAAATAACTATACGAAATCCTGATGAGATTAGGATATTCATAGAGATAATGGTTGAATTATCAATATAGATTGTCAAATGAAGTCAACATAAAATTTTCGTACAACTATAGTAAATTAAATTTTTTCAAGACGCCGAAAAGCAGTGTACACGGATTTCTCTATGTTCATTATAGATTGCCCTTCCAGTTACTTCCGAGACATATCCGATAAAGTGCAATGTAACCTGGTAAGCATAAGGATATAAGTCAAATATTTAAGAATCGATTGATTCAAGGCACAAGATTTGATAGTGCACCACATAAAATTATGTTATACTTCGTAGTTATGTTTTAATGTAATGTATTTTACATAGAAAAGGTCTCTTTCAAATTAAAAATATGAATATTTTGACCGAAAGGTAAAAAAAAAAGTTTTTGAATTGTTTTGGTTACCACTCTGCAGATTTTTAAAGGAAATATACTGATTCGATGTACAACATAAGAGTTCTCATTAGTGTCATCTTCTGAGTAATGCCTCGTTATGTGTATTATTAGGGAGAAAACGAAAAAGACAATTTTAGCTTAATGATACTTCTGTCCCAGTATTTGATACACTAAACCATAAATCATTGTGTATTTGTTCATATAATTCATTTAATGCCACAAACAATAAGGACAAACAAATAAAAGTGCTATTTTTGTGAAAAATGAAACAATAATGGGTTTTTAATTTGCCCAGAACATTGACTCGTTGACAAAATTCCACATGTAATATACCCATTCGACGCAGAATTTAATAAGCTTTAATTTACATAATAACAATTGTTCTTTTAAAGCATCATATTTGAGCTATTTGGGAAAAATCTAATGAATAAATAAATTTTCGTAGGTTTTGAGCTCCCCTACGTCCACCCGTCAAGCTCCAGGAGAAAAATGGTGTAATTTTCAAATTACTCTTTTTACATTTGTAAGAAGAGATTAAAACCATTTTCAGCTTTCCGGGAATTGATATATATTTCTATTTTGCCTTACCTATATCAGAACATTTTAAACAGATTGCCATCATCTAATAATAAAAAATCCACTCCCATGACTCAAATTCTTATTAATGTTTATTTTCCAATGTGTCAACTCCAAAGTTTCACAGGAAAAGGAAGATGTGATGAAGTGTAATGGTGCGTCTAAGTTCTTAGAATCCGGTGATCTATGAGGAGTCCTATGATTCCCGTGAATTTGTTTGTTTTTCATTCTCAACGTTGCAATGGACTATAATCTAAAATAAATTTTGTATTTTAGTTCATTCAGCAATATGTAATCTTTGTAATGCTTCAACGGCATTATTGTTAATGATACTTCAATAATATTGTTGCAGTGTTGTATGTCCATACTTAATTTGGAATTCTGCACTGTCTCATCGTTATTTAAGGAGTGTCTGCTTTGATTCTTTTTTTCCTGTTGATTCAAAACTATGGAACACTTCTCGTAGCTCTGCATTCCACGAGGTATCTGTTTGTTGTGCACCTAGTTATTACAATAATTGGTAAAATATTGGGTAATGTATGATCTATGGATCTGTGTAAGGTACCGTAATGCATATTTTATGAAGTACGTATGTACACAGATTGAATTCCTTTCTATATTACTGTCAAACACTGGGAGTTTTGCTGTAAAGCGTTGAGTATTATGAATGAGATTTTGGGGACACTACCTTTGTACTTCTTAAAACAATATAAGTAAACCTTTTTCATTGTGGACACAACATCATGGACATGTAAGGTAAAATCAAGAAGGAATAATTCAATTTTTGATAAAATTTTAAATAAAAATTGCAGTTCGTATCTGTGCCAAGCTAATCCGAATTATTCATATCTTCAAATTTTATTTTGGGCGAAATTATTTTTCATCAACTTGGTAACAACTCTTTGGGCTTCTTTTCTGTACATTACATTTTTTGTACCCCGAGTCTTTTTACCTTCGGATTCAAATTGCTGTGGTAACACTTTCATTTCTTAAAGTAGTGTTCAAAATCACTAAGCTTATCATTGCAAAATAACGTAATATTGAAATGAGAAGCTGGGGATACTGAGGAACACTAAATAAATACAATCAATTTATTCATAGGTATATTTTGTAAGCCGACAGTTTTAGAGCAAGAGACAAGGGGTAGATTGCGTTCATTACGAGGGTGGTGTACGTTGTGCATGAAGGGTGCCACCCCGCAAATGTAGATAGTTACCTTGATGCATTAAGACAAAGGACCGCGATGTTGTCTTCAATTGACACCATGAGACCCGTAGACTATGGTGTTCACGGTAAGAGAGGGTTTCCGGCTCACGTAAACCCTCTCTCTGTACGAAAATGCACTAGTATTACTCAATGGCTAATGCCATACTAAATTTAAATCAACAACAAACTCAAGATCATACCTTAATTCCTCTTCTAATTAATCTTTTTGCGTGGGGAAGGGGAAATATTTGAAAGACGACATGAAACCCGTGCTCCATGATGTGTGGGATATTTACCCACTTCAACTCCCCTCCCTTTACTACAGCAACACTCCGTACGAATGTCGACTCTGAAGGACATTACCATGAAAAAATTTCTATTGAAAGATGCATTCACACCATATTCCATTCATTTTTGTAGGTAAAACTTTATAGCGCCATAAATTACAGAGTTTAGGTTAAAGGGAAAAAAATGTCCGGTTCCATCACCAATTATACAGTGCGTCAATATTCGAGTCGTTTCTATTTATTCCGGTCATGATAACATACATTCACTTGTCTACCGTTTATCAGTAGAAGCTTCTGATAAACATATTTATTAGTGTAAAATGAATATTTGTATCTAATATAAATGAATTCAAATACAAATTTTCATGAAGTCAAAAAACATTTCTGCTACCTGTATTCCCGTCTACTCTGCGGTGGTAAGTGCAAATCTCCTAGTTGTTCTTTCTTTCCTCTTCTTTATTTCTCAAATTCTTCTAGTTTATTTTATTTTCTCATATTGTTCTTTACATATACTCTTGTTTTAGAATGACGTATATCTTCCCTATTTCTGGAAAGTAAATTTTGAATTTTTCATATAATTTTCTATTTGTTACAAATTCCGATTTACTATCCAAATTATAATGCCCAATCTAAATTCTTTCCAAATCCAAATTGACTATCCAATTCTTTAAATCTGATAAAAGCCTTCCTCTTTCCTCTCCGTATCAAATACATTCCCATAGAACACTTTTAGTGTCTCATCTTTTTCCTAACAAATAGACTTAGCATCCTCTCGTAAACCTCTCTATGTCAGGTAATCGTTAAAGCCAATAATCGAGACGGTGAAAACTGGGAATTAATGCTCAGTCTCGCGGTGAGAAAATACAAAATTCAAACAAACGAGGAGACGCCAATGGAAAGTAAGAAATACAAAGCAGCAAATCGAAGATTTCAGATCTCTGGATCCCCATTGATGCTCTGAAGTGTTAAACGGCATATTTACAAATCAGACAAAACTTGAAGCACGCTAAATATGAAAATTCCCCCTCTCTCTCTTTGGATCTTCCCACGTGCAGCAACGAATTTTGAGTCCGGTGTTTTGAATTTTTAGGTGCACCTAATATAAACAAATGTGGTTCTGGTGAAATTATATTAAACTTTCTATAGGACCGTTTATTCTCAGAGGGGCAAACTGCAAATACGCACCCAGCTCACAATTTTTATATTTTAACGTACACTAATGAAACAATGCATTAAGGTTGTCAATAAGAATTCTGTACCCAAGTTATAACGAACACTCATATTTATTTCTCGTATAAATTATATTTGCTGGACGAGGGCGCCGAGAAAGTATGGCGCACATTGTCTGCATTTTCTGGCGGGTCTGTCCACCCCTGCAACCACCCTTCGAAGTATTACTTTCAGAAAGAACGGAGATGATGAGATTGACTTCTTGCGAAATTCTACAACTCTTTTTCCAACGGTTCCTTCGATGACTAGAAAGGGTATTGAACGTCTGTCTCTTTAGGTCGAACATTAGAAATTCAAATTACTCTACTGTATTTCGATGTTCCAGTTTTTTCTAATTTGGAAATGTCTGGAACATTACTTACGTGTGCGATGAAGGTCGTCGCTACATCAGTGACCGCGATCGCCTCGCTCGGGCTGGACGGCGACCTCCAACAAAGAGACGCAGCCCAAACGAGACCAGACACGAGATAAGGGTCGCTTTGATGACACGGGCGCCGCCGCCTATGGACGGGAAAGAGTCCATGTCCAGAGTCTCATGAATACTGTGACCGGTCCTCGCCAGGGGTAGGCAGTCTACACACACTGCAATATAGAGAAACTTTGATGTTTGTCGACGCAGATGGTCTACCTTAAGTTTCATTCATTAGACAGTTAAACGCGGCTGCGGTAATTGTTTTCTAAACCGGTAAGGGCTGAAAGGGGACGATGATAATTCTAATTTCAAATTGTGACATCAGTGAGAAGATTTCATATTTAACTTTTTCTGTGTTGATTTGGCAATAAAAGAAATGTAAATGCTTCCTTGGACATAGTCTTGTCTATTTTCAACACTTTTATAGAAATGTACACTTCTACCGACATTTCGTGCTCGGATTTCCGGTATTTGTCTCGAAGGTGAGGTAGCATTAGGGAAATTCTTTTCACTGGGTGATTATCCTACGAATTAACCACGTCTTGAATATGATTGTATTATATATAAAATGAATTATAAAATAATTATAAAATGAATAACATTTATTTTACACAGGCATCAACAAACCTATCCACCAAATCTGACTGCCAATCTCTAGTCACATATTCCTCCCATCCTTAGACGACAAATCCTGATTCGCGACTGCAGCAAATATCCAAATATTCACCACATATTCATCTGATTTATCTACTGGAGTACAAATAACGTAGTGCTTCGCTGGAGGAGACTGAAGTAATACAATTTTAAAGCCAAGAAAAATGAACAAATAACTGGCTGACAGTTTCTCCGACAGAATTTAGTTTGTGGTCTTACATAACAAAATAACCCGAAGGATTTGATTTACCTCAACACAAGGTCCAGCGACAACAGAATACGTGCAATTCATAGGGTGTGCAACTACTCGTTATTCAAGGGGGCAAGTCTGTGAAGATGGAGAGCTTTAGACACCCGAAGCACCATCGGTGGAAGAATATGTAGTTTTAAGAAATAATAAGGGTTAATTTACTGATTTTCTTTGATTTCGGATTTTAGTGATTCTTAGGTGGTTGACAAGTATTATATCTAATTATTTTACTGTTCATTACAAAGGTATTATGTATTTGTTCTCATTTAGTAATAATGATTTTTTTCTATATTTAGTGATATTTAAATGGTTTACATGAGACAAATAAAATAAATGTTGCATTACATTACGTTTCAAAACAACAAAATAATCATGAAAACAAAAATGATTTGGGAAAAAAGTATCTTGATCAGAGACTTTCATCTTATGCTGGTCTTTAGTAGTGTGTTTTTAGTCATTAACATTCCAGCGCTTGCTTGGAAAACTGGGAGTCTCGTAATGCGTGGTACATGCACAACGATCTTTGATGATGGTCCCACAAACATTTTTTTTATTTTCTTAATTGCATAAATCGGTTCTTTATTGAATAATGATTTATGAAGCCTTCTATGTGATCGGCACTTATTGCAAGAAGCTGTTAAAACTGCGTATGAGCACTTAGAAGAAGATAAGCTAATACACTCAAGAGGGAAGCAAGAGCAGCGACGAAGAATGCGGTGTCTCACGGACAATGAATCCATAAATGAAGGAAAATTCTGGCCATGTAGTGTAGGATGAGACATTAATTGACCAAGATGAAGATCTAAATAAATAAGCAAACTTGCCACTGCCAACGCCATGCACTCACTGTATTGGTTTTATCTCATTAGTATTCTTTAGCTGCATCCAGTTCATTCCGAAAATTTCAACATATTGGGATACATGAAAGTGGTGTTTTTAGAACTAAATTTTTCAAAAGAGTGGAGCTCAAGGATGTATTTTTTTGCAAATTCTTTCGTAAGCAATCATAAGCATTTGAGCGAAAAGTATCCATTGCAAAGCTATTCATCCAATATCCATTCCCTTCATCCTCTTGAACCAATATAGTGGTAAAAAGAAATGTATGCTTGAGAGATAGCTGTTAGCTTACGTATCACCATCTTAGCGTTAAAGAGACAAAAAAATATTCGAAGGTATTCTCTTGATGCCACAAACTGGAAGAATATTTGTGAAGAGGAGTGGGTAAAAAGCGTTGTTGCGCGGCCAGAGCACTGGAAGACTCTTCAAGGAAGATGGACGCACCGCCTCATTCTAAACATTAAGATCCGGGTGAACAGACGACATGGAGAAGTAGCATATTACCTAACCCAACTCTAGTCAGCTCGTGAATGCTATAGAGCGTACCTCTAAAAATACCTGAGAAAACAATCTCCACAGTGTCTATGATGTGACGAATCAAAAGACGAAAGGAGAGTTATTCCACGGTTACAATTCAGTGATTTATGAGGCAAACTTGAGGACGAGATTGAACAAAAATTAACCCCGTGGAGAAAAAAGCTTATGTATTCATTTAAAATCCTTCTTCACGGTAGCCCTCAAGATCTCCGCACGAATCAAGATGAAAGTTTAACACGCAGAATCAAGGCTTGATGCAGCTAAGGTACGATCTTCGGCGAAGCCTCCCTTTGAAGTTAGCGGAGTTTCCGTTGGAAACTTAAGTCGCTGTATGAAAGAAAGGGAAGTTTTTTTAGTGAGTCGCGTCCATTTACAAGTGCGGACTCTATGTGTTTTAACATATTCTTCATCTGCCCTCGCAAAGAAGGGAATTGCTGACAACAAACGAAAACTACTTACTTTTCGAAGACTGTGCATGCAAATAATATTTAGAAAATACTAAAAATGCTGAAGTTAAAAAAGCATAATTAACTTTACCATAAGTTTAATTTCAAAATTGAAACCTCTATATTCAATTCGGTTGGAAAAGTGTTATTAGGGTATTGATTTATTTACGGAAACATTGTAATAGTGACTTAATTTCATTTTGATGGTTGTGAAATAATTTAATAAATGATTCTCCATTCATTTAGTGCTCTTATACTTTATTATAGAGTCCTGACTTATAATAGCTGTGGAGAGCACCTCAAAAACATGCTCGGTAGTTGACTCCACAGTCAGTGGCGGATCCAAGGGGGGCACAGGGGGCACATATTCCTCCTAAAAACGAGATAGAAACAGAAAAGGAAGTTTTTTACTTAAAAAATCAGGAAGCCCATATAAAGCAACAAGACGATATTATAAAATCTGTGTAAATAGACGACTTCGTAGGACAAACATGTGACTTTGCTTTTATAGATTCCTCTGCTAGAAGGCAACATGAGCATAGGGCTGAGATATTTCACTGTTTCTGGCATATTCGCACTCCAGCGAGATTCCGAGCCACTTATCTCATTTAAAATTACAATCAAAATTTACAATAGTAAGATAAACGAAACAGTGTAATAAATAAAATAAATAATTTTTAATTGGAATAATGGTACTTCATTAGTACAATAAATAAATGATGGAAATCTTTTTAGGTGTTCTTATAAAACGTGTAATAAGTAACCTTTTATTATTCATGAATTATAGGAACAAATTTTTATGGGCCCCTCCCAAAATCAAATTCTGGATTCGCCCCTGGCCACAGCTCAGGAAGTCACTCCAGTTATTCCAGTCATTAGACTGAATACGCGCGGCAAGAACTCGTGCGACTGTACTGCACCGCTGACCGCTTATTCGAAACATAGTTTTATTTATCACTTGCTGGTGGCTACATAAATAGTATTAATTGTTTTAATTCAATAATACTGTGATTACGGTATTTTCCTGAGTACGACAGTGTAAATTTTATTCCTTAATAACGTGTATGCTCGTTATTAGTAGTGTTTTTGAAAAAGATTATTAACTCATTATATTTTTTAAGTAGAAGCTTAATAGAGTTAAATGTTTTCACAAACAACAGTAATCATTCATTGAATGAGAATTATTTTTGGCGCTTTATTATCCATTCTAACATAAATGCGAAATATGAAAGCGCGTCAGTTTGCTACCTCATCACGACGAAACCACTGAACCGATCGTGATGAAAGGATGGGTTTAATCCAAAATTTCGGAGCCTTTCAGATAAACAGTGACATGATTCCGCATAAATACATGATATGCACATATGGGCATGTACGCCTAATGTTTCTTTCACGGACAACTTTACGTTGCTTCCTCAAGGGAGATATCACGGATTTATTCTTGTTGTTGGAGGAGAAACGGTATATAGAATCAAGTTTTGCATTATAATGTATTTTTATTATAATGAATTTGTAAAATTAAATTGGTATACATTTGTTTAAAAAACAATAAGTAAAATTATTTTGTTACATAATGGACAGATTTTATACTTTTCTGAGTAAAATAGGACTGAATAATAAGCAAGAAGAATTCTGTCGGATAATCAGCTTTGTTTTTTATAAAAGAAACTAAAAGTCGACGTATCGGCAAAAAACGTAAAAATACCAAGTTTCTTACAACAATTAAGGTTTAAAAAATGATTATTAATTCATAAAAACATTTTTTTCACTTGTGCATATGTAGAATAATACGGCGAATTCGATATTTGTTGTGATATTAGAAGTCAGGGTTCTATAATAAAAAATCCGATACGTACTTTTCGAATTGAAAACTCTATTCTTAAAGTAATCATTAGTTGTCCGAATCTTGGCACAGTGTGTCAATGATCTTGTCCCTCTTTGTCCCAACCTTCACTCAGCATCCAAAGATCAGACTGAAGTGCAGTAAACGAGAAAGCTACATCCAATAAAAGCTAGCTTCCTCACATCGGCAAGTGGATCCACGAGACGGGCGCCCGGCGCCGCTGTTTTCGCTGCGTCAACAAACAGCGTTCACGTCTCGCAACAATATTTGGGAAGCGCCAGTCGAGTGTATTTTCGTGTCGCGGCTATTACTCCTGACCTTTGCCTACATCCATGCTTCCTCTGGCGGAGCTTCGGCTGCTACCAGTTGCTTCGGCTGGTACCAGTTCCATCGTCGTAGAGACCCATTGACGAAATGTCGGCCATTTTAGTTAAAAAAGAGATTGATCGCAATAATAATAATAATAATAATAAATTTATTGTCAAACAAAACAGTACAAACTGCGTATGTCCACATGGAGGACAATACAATTTCATCATCGTCTGACATACTTCCATTTGCTACCATTAGGAAAAAATAGTTATCTATCTCTTCAGAAAGACATGTAGAATATAAATAGTATATGCATGTAATATTATTTTAGTGAACAATAATTTTAAGAAATGCATTCTTTTTTCATTCGGAAACTGTAGGGTTATCGTTTCGATATTTCGTGGAAAATAGACGGATATCTGAAAGAGGTTGCCGTAATTTGGCGTGTGCTCACTAGCGAGGGAAAAATACAAAAATTTATCAAATAAAATCCGACTACACTTTATACTTTTGATCCATTTAATTGTAGGATTGTATTCAATTATCAATTTTGATTTACTTTTAGAATTCATATTTCTTCGGTATTTTTTTTTTTCATATTTATACAATTATTTACTTTTATTTCAAACTATTTAGAGGAATAATTCATTCTGAAGACTATATTTTTCAGATATCTATATTTGTAAATTTTTTTTGAGAGGGTGCTGGCAGTAGCAGAATTTAATTCATTGTTGGAGGAGAAACGGTAATAATCTTTTCAGTCATTACAGCTAAGCAAGAATGTTATATTTTAGATGATGAAATTGTATCTCATTATGTTAAATATTTATTTTTGTTTAAATCTTCAATGCAGAATAAGTCATTGTTGATTAAATCTGCAGAAAATAAAAGTTAGCGAAAATAATAGAATTATTGTGTATTTTTCATATTTCAAATGTAACCCATTTTATTTTCTTAAAATGTAATGATAGTAAAATGCTAAGTTTTATTCCTGTTCATTTTCATAAGAAATCTTGAATAATGTAGGTAATGTTAATATTGGGGGAAATTGGAAAAAATGTAGCATTAAAAAAATTAAGATATGAATAAATAAAGATGTTATTAGTTTTAACTCTTGTTTAATAAACATAGAAATCTCTTAGATTGCGGTGAACCTCACCGCCAGGTAACAGATTAATCATGTTACGTCGAATGAAAATGGGAGACGGGACCGGGGTTCGAACCCGGGACCTTGAGCTCTGCGCGCTCATGCGCCTACCGACTGCGCCATNATTCGACGTAACATGATTAATCTGTTACCTGGCGGTGAGGTTCACCGCAATCTAAGAGATTTCTATGTTTGTGAACCAGAAATGGAAAAATACTACCCAAATAAAGTACTTCCTAAGGGAGTCGCCTCAGATTAGATTAGTCTCTACGAGACCACTTCAGAGGTCTTTGGGTTTCACAAGTTGAATGAGAATGGTAGACGGGCCCGGGAGGCGAACGGGATGGCGCAGTCGGTAGGCGCATGAGCGCGCAAAGCTCAAGGTCCCAGGTTCGAACCCCGGTCCCGTCTCCCATTTTCATTCGACGTAACATGATTAATCTTGTTTAATAATAAATGTAGTTTTTATTTACACATAAAAATAATATTTTCTTTGTAAAGTAAAGTAGAATAATTCTTCACAAAGAAGAAGCATTACATTGATATTAATAATGTTTAAAATCATCAACATTTCAAATGAATACAACACAAAATTATAAAATAACTTTATTGACCACACCCATCAAATCACCCTACTTAAAGTTTTGTTTATGAAACAGAAAATTTATACTCATCAGTTAATTACATGGATACATATATTGGTGTGTTATACAGGTGTGTAGTTTTGATATTATGAATTTATAATACAAGGATATAATTTATAATCACAAGTAATTTATGTAAATATTACGAGTCAATTGCAGAACTATTGGGGATCTAATTTATCAAATATAATGGTGATGTAGTTAAATAATAATTGTACATACGTATAAATATAGTATCTAGCAAGACAAATACTACATTTAACTTTAGAAAGAACTTTTGCCATACTTTTTGATAGTTTTGAAGATTCTTAACAGTTTATCGTTCTTCTGAGCGAAAATTTGTAATGTAAAACTAACAAACCTCTTTATTAAATTTTCTTTGAGTTTGTGGCAATTTGGAGGATCAAATTTTACTTTTTCATAAAGAATTTGGAAAACGTAGCTTGTGATATTTTGTCTATTCCACAAAGAATATTCTAGCTTTCGGAAAATCATCTTGGATTCTAAAAAAAATTAAAAAGCCTTCATTTACTGCAAGTAACTTATCAGGACTATGATTTTTGAAATACAACAAATCATTTGACTGAGTTGGAACTTCCTCTTTGCTAAGAACTGAATTTAAGCATGACATACTGCTTGAATCATTATTTTTTACTCTTGACAATATCCAGATATATATTTTAAACAATCTTTTTCTACAGAATTAAACTTTGTTACAATATTTGAATTCCATGATGATGGTAAATGTATAATAGGATGCCCTTCTGTCTTTTTTAGATCTAAGAACGCACCAAAAAATGTTGGGTCATCTGTTTCATAATTTGTGCTAGACAAATTTTTCATATATTGAGCAACAGATACAAGTTTTAAATTCCGTTGAAAGTGGAGTGGTGTTGGAATTATCATTTTTTGTTTTTGCTCTCACTGCAGAAAAAAATACTCGAAAACATATTGTGTAAAACGACTGGTGAGCAAAAGAAAAAACTTTTTCTTCTTGAAGGAAATATTGCTGAAGATTTAAATGACAATTTTACCCCAGTCTGTTCAGGTTTCCAATTACCGTTTCCAAATTTCAGTGATGAAATGATGTCATCAAAGTCTTTTACAAGTTGAATGACTATCAAATATGCTGTTTCATTTGCTTCACTTAAATCAATAGGTAGATGCGTAGAGGACATAATCGTACACCAATGATCAACAACTTCAATGAACCAAGCAGCTGTTTTGTGGTTTTCAGGACAAAGTTTATTTTCAGCTAAATATTTCATAGCTGCACTCAAGGAATGATTAAAAACCTTCTTGGCTATGGAAACTTTCATTTAGTCAAAATAACCAGGTTCTAAGTCTGAATCTTTTAATTTATAGACAAGTTTTAAATCCATATTTTCCTGCAATTTTAAAATGAATTTAATATGCTCAATGTCAATCAAGTTTAAACTTAAATTATACGTTTGGACAGTTTTAGGAGAAATTGTTGTGACTTTATGTACAATACATATTCTCCACGTGTAGGGTACACAAATAAATATATACCTAGGAGGACTATGTTCTCTTTTTACTCAATACAGAAACTAATAATAGGGAAACCTAGATCAATGGCTATGAGTGCACTATGCTTATCTTTAAATTTTCTTGGCTCCAGTAAGGGAAGAAACCCAGTCGAGATTCCAGTTGTTCAGATTTATGCAGGTGACTAACCGAGTTCCCTCTTCTTTGTTCTCGCTGCATTAAAATATTAACTTTATTACAACTATTCTTTGCAAATTTTTATTGACATACATTAGAAAAGTTTAAACCTATTATAATACAATCGCTGCGTGTTGCACTTGGACCTAACAGAACGCCTTTTGTCATTTTTCTGAGCACATTAATCCTCGCTTGAAACCAAACAATGCTTACATTTATATTAATAACACTCTACATTGAATTTTAAAAAATTTCATAAGTTGTCAACACGGACCTACTCACGAGTCAAATTTCGATACTATGGGATCTAAGATTCCTCGCTCTAAGCGATAAAAGAATATAAGAATGACGTCCGTGAAGTTAGCCCCGCATTTTCGATTTTCGAAAAAAAACTACATCATAATGAACTAATTATGGACTAATTTCAACCCACATAAAACATTTGAAATCGTCAGGAAGAAAGTTTTTAAAACGTCGTCTTTTGCTGATTCCGGAAAGTTTGGCAAATTATAGGGCGATAACAGGTTGACATGAATAAGTAGGTTCTTTTGTATTTGGTTTCTGGGTTACTCCAAATATTTGCATATCTGCACTGAACTGTTAAACCTTTTATATTCCCACATCTTCTCAGTGTCAAGGTTCCAATGAAATTAAAACAGTTAATTGCGAGGCGAAGGATACGTTTGGAAGCATAGAAAAGAAAATAGAAACCCCGCCCACATAAAGTGCGCCTTGCTTCCGAGCGAGAGCGTAGCGGTGGCTCAGACCCCTGCGCGGTGCAGTTTCCGCCTGACCGCGCCGCCCAATGGCCTGACACGGTGACGACGGAGGCGGTGTAATGATAACGGAGTTCGACGGGAAGGAGGAGCATCGTTCATTGTGTATTCATTCATTCTTTCGAGGAGTCGAGAAGCAATTCGAGGGAGACTCGAGCCGCAAAATGATCCGAGTGAACACTCGGCAGTTCTCGCAGCACATTCGAGTGAGCATTCAGCAGTAAACGCTGGAGCCATAACGTAGGGCACTCGACGGCGAGGCAGAGAAGGTGATAGTACTGCGGAAGGAGCAGACGGCGAGCAGCACGCTCTCGCCAATCGCTTGACACTGTGCGTAACAGTACCTCGGGAGTTGGTGAGGAAGAAGACTGGAGACAGCACTCCGCTGTGAACGAAGGGAAGCGGCCGGCGCAGAGGGCGAGGATTCTCGCCTACACTAGGCGCGATACCTCGGCGCGTCTGGGAAGCGTGGTGAACCGAGCCACAGCGGCGGATGCACGCCGACATCGGGCGGTCTACCTACTTGTCAGAAGGCTACCGCCTTCTCCGACGGCGCAGCTGAAAGGCTGTCTAACCCGATTCGAGAAGAAGAAATCTCGGACGGAAGAGCACTTGATATTTTTGTTACCATGATTTTGATTTATTTTATTTAGGAGTAATAAGCGATTTGATTGTTGCTGCTTGTTACTAGTCTTGGAGTTTATCCGGCTCCCTCCGCCCTTATGACCGGAGGTTCCTCTCGGCCCCAACAACTTGACGATTGACAATTTCCCCTTTGAACCGACGGTTCAAATGAGCCGACATAAGCAATAAACGTTAAATTAAATAGACAATATGCTCAATTCAGCGAATTAATGGCTAAATCGAATGAACTCAATGCTAGATTTGATAAACAAGATGAGTCGTTTAATATTAAATTAGACGAACAAAATGCCTCGTTCAATGCCACTTTATCTGCTAAGTTCGATGAACAAATAAACGGGATGAGTGCTTCATTTAATGTCAAATTAGATGAAATTAATTATAAATTTTACGAACAGAGCGAGTCGGTCAATGCCAAGTTTGAGGAATTTAATTCAAAGCATGAAACGCAAACAGCCAAATGGTCGCGTCGAAAGAGCTAGTAGCGGACAGCGAGGCTGCCGTGAATCTGAAGTTCGCGAAAGTGGAACGGTCGATTAGTGATATCGTAGATAAGAATTTAGTGGAAATGAAATCGGCGAATGAAAACCCGATTGCTCTCGTCGACCCCAAAATAGATAGAACTTCCAAAAGAATAGATAGCTTAGTTGGAACTATCGAACTACAAATTAGTAGCGTTCAGGAAACCACCAAGAAACAAATTGAGGAGATAGAGATTCAGATGTCTCTACCCAGTGGTGGGGTCGCGAGCGGGGAAAGGACCCAGTAATCAATCCGAACTAATTTTACATTTGGTGGCACACGCGGAGAGAAACCGAAAACATTCGTAAAGGTGGTAGAGGATTTCTTCTTTATGGCGGAAGTGCCAACCAAAATGAAAACTTGTTTAACACGACAAATGTTCAGGGGAGGCGCTAAATTATGGCTCTAAACTTTAGAACCTTTCCCGAACGAATTCGAGAAATGGAAGGAGCCATTTTTGAATAGATTTTTGGGGTCGCGAAGAGCAACTCAACTACAAATTAACTACCATCAGTGAGATGTACAATCAATTCTCGAAAGAGAAGATTCAAGACGCGGTAAATAGCCGAATGAAAGACGTGCGAAGACAACACTTGCGATGAGGAGTTAATTTGTGCCATCATCCGCTTACTTCCATATGGTGTACAGGATCTTCTGAAAACTTCGTTGCCGATGTCCTTAGAAAAACTCCAAGTGCTTCTGGGATGTTATGACCAGATTGCAGAGAGATTCAACAAAGAGACTAGAACGAAGGGCGCGGTGGCTAGTATGAATATCGAAGGGAGAATGTGCGATCGAAACCAGGGTCTTCAGGGGCCGTGGGGAAACGCGTGGAAGGATCTAAGTCGAACCACACAGCGCGGCAAACCACCTTTCCAAGAGAAAGGAACGGAAAATTCCCTTGCAAGGAAAAGATCGGTAACGAGCGAGAAGGGATCAGAGAACACGGAAAGGTAAAGAAACAGACTAAGTCCAATATTTTCGACGAAATAGTGGTACATATTTCGATAAACGGGGAAGGTTCGGGCTGAGCGGGGACCCCAGACCGAACCATAATGAAACGTGTATCGAGGTACCCATTGCGTCTATAGTGTTGGGGGACAGGGATTTGTTTTGGGAAGAAGGGGATTTATTGTTGGAAAATGAGGATCAATTAGAACAACGATCTTAATACTGGCTGGTTATTCATGGCAAATGTTGTAATATCCATGTAGAGATCCTTATTGATACAGGAAGTATGATATCTGCCATCTCTGAAAACTTGTATGAGAAAATAAAAGCATCCGGACATGAGCTACCGGAATTCCCATTAAAGAGTACATACGTAAGGTTAGCTAACAATAGAAGGTCGCAACCGATTAAAAAACAAGTACTTCTGGAAATTCAACTCGGCGAACATCTCATAAAAGGAATATGCTTAGTTGTAAAAAACTTGATTCGACCAGTAATTTTCGGTATGAACATATTACGATAGTCGAAGGCCAAAATAGATATGGGCCGCGGACTAATAAAATTCCAGACGCTACCGCGACCATACGAAATGAAGATTGACAATAAGGATCTTCTTCTTTTCTTCTTTATAGGCTCTACAACATTCCTCTGAACGTTTTGGCCTTCTCCACAACTGCCTTCCATTTCTTCCGATCTTGGACTTGGATTTTAATTCCCATCTTCTTCAGATCCTTTAGCACATCGTCCTTCCATCTGAGTTTGGGTCTACCTTTTTTCCGAGCTGATAATGGGCACCAACTAGAAATCTTCTTTACTGTCCTTTGTTCATCCTAGATGTCCTAGCCAGCTCATACTCATAGCTTTGATGTGGTTCACGATGGTTTTAAACTTAATCAGGTTATATATTTCTTCATTATACCTTATCCTCCATGTGCCATCACTATTTTTAATTGGCCCATGTATTCTTCTCATAATTCTCCTTTCAAAGATCATCAGTTTCTGTATGTCACTTCCCTTCAATGTCCACGTTTCAGATGCATACGTTACAATTGGCCTGATGAGTGTTTCATACAGTCTCACTTTAGCATTTTTGGACAAATACCTACTTCTAAATAGATCTATATTTGCAAAATAGACTTTTTTACCGCAATTATTCTTTCTCTAATTTCATCCTTCATTATGTTCGTTTCATTTATTCTGGAGCCTAGATAGTTAAAGCTATTTACTTCTTGATATTTTATTATATCAATTACTAGGTCATCCATTTTATATGCACCATTCTTACACCTCATAAATTTGGTCTTCTCTTTGTTGATCTTAAGACCATAAGGCTCCGCCATTTGTTTAAGTTCATGGAATAGAATTTCTAGGTCTTTTTTGGTTCTGGATATCAATAGTATGTCATCCGCAAGGCCTAGGCATTGTTTCAACCGAGTGGTTGTATTGCCCTTGACATCAATCTGTGCCAAAATTACATCTATTGTTATAAAGAATAATGTCGCAGATATTGGGTCTCCTTGTTTAACCCCATATTTCACATCAAATTCATCAATCAGCTGGTTACCAGCTCGAACTCTAGCTCTAGTATTTGTTAATGTTATACCAATCAAATCCACTAATTTTCTTGGTACGTTGTATTTACTCAAGTTTTCTATTATCTTGTGTCTTAGCACAGAATCGAAGGCCCGCTCAAAGTCGATGAAGATATTATAGAACTCTATTCCATATTCGTAGCATTTCTCATATAATTGCCAGGCTAAGAAGTTATTATCCACGGTTGACCTGTTTTGCCTGAAACCAGATTGGTGGTCACTTAACTGTTTATCAACTATTTAACTTAGTCTCTTGTTCAGCAAGATCGCAAAAACTTTGTACACCGTGTTGAGCAATGAGATTGGCCTGTAATTTTTGCAATCAAATCTGTCTCCTTTCTTGTAGATTGGAAAGATAATACTTTCATTCTACTGGTTTGGCATCTGTTGTGAATGCTATATTTTGAGTATGAGATTATATATTTCCTTATGGAGAGTTCTTCCTCCAAATCGAATCAGATCTCCGGGGATATTGTCTGAACCAGCTGCTTTATTCCTTTTTAATTTATTAATTATCCCACAGATTTCATTATAGGAAAGTTCATTATTTCCAGGGATGTTCTCTGTAGATGACACATTTGTATCCTAGCCATTACCCGATGTGTTGAATAATTCTGTAAAAAAGGATTTCCACCTTTCTAACACTTGCTCTTCCTGAATTAATATTTTCCAGGTTTTATCCTTGCAAATACCAAAATTACCTTGCCACATTTTTCATTTTCCTACCTCCCTGAAAAATTTTCTTGTTTCATTTCTCTTATGATTGTCGTTCATGGACATGATTTTTTCATTTAGCCAGCTTTTCTTTTTCTTTTTACAGTTTTGATTTTATCCTCTCTTCGGTAGATTTCATATTGGTTTCTTGTCTTTGTCTGCAATGCTGTTCTTCTTGCTTCATTCTTCCTGGCAACCGCTTCCTTGCATTCATCATCCCACCATCGATTTTTCCTTCCTACTTTGTTACTCTTCCCTGTTGATTCCTCAGCCGCCTCATATATTTTTTCTCTAAGGTCTGCCCAATCCTCATTCACTTCTTCAATTTCTTTCCGATCTTTGAGTTTTCCATATATTATCTGTTTAAATTCTTTGATTTGTTTCTGGCTTATTCAAGTTTTCCTTGTTCCAACTTTCAGGATTTTTGTTCTTCCTTGATACAATTATTGTTATCTTTTGTTGTACAATGATCTTAATGATCCGAGTCCACATTTGGTCCCCTTAACGCCCTCACATCTTCGATCACATTCTTCTTCTTTCGTGTAATCACTACTTGGTCTATCTGGTTCACAGTTTTTTTATCTGGGGATACCCAAGTTCCTTTATGCATATCTTTATGTTCAAACAGCGTACTAACCCTATATAAGTTGTTGACATCTGCAAAATTGCAGACAATTTCACCATTATCATTGGTCTCATTGTGTATTGTGTGGCGTCCTGTTATTTCTGCATATACTCTTTTTTTCCCCAACTGGGTGTTTAAGTCCCCAAGGACTATCAATATCTCACTTCTAGGTACCTGCTCCACAGATCTCTGCATCTCCTCATAGAACATATCTTTAATCTCTCCAGGTTCATCATTAATGGGACCATACACATTAATCATAGTAATATTATTATATCTAACTATAACTCTCAATATACATATCCTCTCACTTATAGGAGTAAACCCAATAATCAACTTAAGACAAGAGCGTATTACCAGGAAACAGGTACCGGCTTGTCCTGTTCTTACATCAGGGCCACTGTAGAAGAAGTCATAATTCTTGCCCTTCATTCGCCCTACTCTTTTCCATCTGGTCTCCTGCACAGCCACAATATCAATGCTTGTTTGCTCTATCTGCTCGACCCACTCTTGTAGCTTCCCCGCTTGTAACAACGTTTTCACATTCCATGATCCAAATATCATTTTCCTGTTTCGATGCCTTTGTCGTCGTCTAGTATTCATTTCGTTCATCCGAGGCTCGTGTGTGGAGCGTTTAGCAGTTTGTACTTTTAACGGGTGATGAGCTGGCCAAATACCCAACCCTCCTCCTTTTTCCGGGCTTGGGACCGGCAACGGTGGCCACTGAAGTACTCGATCACCCCAGCGCCTGCTGTAGGCGAAGTTGACAATTAGGATCAAGGACAAAATTATTTTCATATAGCGACAATGAAGCCAGATGTGCAAGATGTCAACAAAATGAAACTTTCTCAGTCCCGATCCCTAACGACAGGTGACCCAGAACTGTTGAAAAAGATTCTGTTAAATTACCAAAACAATTTTCAATTGCCAAAACACCAACGACAAATTCAATGTATTTATCTCAATATTCCTAAAACAATACAACTCTAGCTTTCCCATAAAACGCAAGTTAATTAACACAATGAAATACAATAGATGGATCAACCAAGGGATAAGGATTTCTTCAAAAAACAAACGCCGTTTATATTATTTTTCAAAACGCTATAACCAACCACACGAATTCCATGATTATTTTCGTAAATATAAGACTATTCTTCGAAAAGTAAACTATGCAGCTAAAGTAATGGAAAACGACAGGCAGGTACTAAAATCGAACAACCGGATGAAAGCCATGTGGAATATTGTTAAAAATTACACGTCAAATTCTGAAAACCGCGAAGAAAATGTTTCTTTACTAAACGATGGCAAAATCGTAACAAATCCTCAGGACATCGCAAATTTGTTTAATTCTCACTTCTCAGAAATTGGTAAAATAACGAACTCAATATATCCAAATCAATGTCCTCCAATTATATCCACCCACGTACACAATTATATGTTCACTTCAGAAACTAACGCCAGTGAAGTCATGAGAAACATCAGCTCATTTAAAAAAAATTTCAACAGGAATAGATGATATATTGTTAAATTTTCGTCCCACGCTATATTAAATCCACTCATAAATATTTTTAATAGCTCTTTATCGGAAGGGGTGTTTCCCAACATATTTAAGAGAGCTAAAGTGAAACCTTTACACAAGAAAGGAAACAAACTTAATATTGGAAATTACCGACCAATATCTCTACTACCCACTTTCTCAAAAATCCTAGAAAAATTGTTCTATAAGCGTCTTCTAGATTTTTTATCAAAAAATAACATTCTCTCTGACGATCAACACGGTTTTAGGAAATCCTTTTCCACTACAAGCGCCATATTTTCCTTCTTAAACGATGTTACCACATCTCTAGACCGTGGAGAAAATCCTCAGGGTGTTTTTCTTGACTTATCCAAAGCATTCGATGTCATGGATCATGAAATTCTCCTTTTCAAATTGCATTCTTTTGGCATTCGTGGACTTCCACATCAATGGGTAACTTCTTATTTAAAAGATATATATCAACAGGTAGTAATATTCTATACTAAAAATAAAATTCTTCCGCGTTGTCTTTCAGTAACAAAGCCACTTACTTGCGGAGTACCCCAAGGTTCAATTCTTGGTTCTATACTGTTTTTATTGTATGTGAACGACATGTCATCATTCACATCAGATTGCAAAATGGTTCTTTTTGCTGATGACACTAATCTACTATGTAAACACGCCAATGCTCAAAAAGCTTTGTCTAACCTTTCGAGTTGGTTCCATGCAAATCGTCTCATTGTAAACACTGACAAAACAGTGTCTGTCATTTCACAATAGTAATACAAAATCTTTACCCCAGGTTTCTCTTTCTTTAAACGGAACACAATTAAAAACTGTTACGAATACAAAATTCTTAGGTCTCCATCTTCAAGACAATCTCAAATGGAATTGTCACGTTGACAATCTTAATTCCCAATTAAGCACATTGTGTTAAGCAAATTACATTCCGAAACTTAGTTAACGCAGTTTTTCCACGTATTTCCCGTTGCATATATTTTGCAAACGTGTACTCCCATTTACGATACAGCATTACCTTCTGGGTTAATTCCGGTCAGAGTATTCAAACTTTCAGAATTCAGAAGAGGATAGTTCGGATAATTTGTAAATCTCATCGTCGAAACTCTTGTAAACCTTTATTCAAGGAATTAAATATCTTAACACTTCCCTGCATTTATATTTATGAAACGGTCTTGTTTGTTAAGACCGAATTACTGAAGCACCACCCTTGCTTTATACGAAACAGTCTCGTTCACGAACACAANCAATAGTTATTCATCGACCTAGAGTGTCAACCACTCTTTGCCAAAAAGGACCTTATCATTCAGGAATAGTTCTATATAATTCCCTGCCCAAGAATATAAAAGACATTACGAAATTGAATATCTTCAAATCCGCGGTTAAAAATTACCTCCTGCACCAGTGCTTCTACACTGTAAAAGAATTTATTGATTTTAATAAAAGTTAAATTCGTCTTGTGCTTTATCACG